>JAJMDI010000374.1:0-22711 GCA_030573535.1 Hanseniaspora occidentalis var. citrica | reverse complement strand
GTCTTTTTGTAACTTGTTCTTTTTTTAGATTGTAACTTAATACTATGTCATATATGGTGACGAACTCTTGAGCTCTTAAAACCCCCTTAAAAACAACATAGATTTAATTGTAATGCTACATACAATACAATACAATCCACGCCTCATTCCAAAAAAAAAACAACCTTTATCAGTTTATTGGTTTTTTTATAAAATTTAGTCAACAGACTTCTGTCGTATGGAATGATAAAAACCTCAATCAAAAGAGATAAACATTTTGTGCGGGTAATCATGGTGTGACATGATTATCACGTGTATTTACGTTCCTTTTTTTTCAAAACACGTGTTTTTTTTTCTAGAATAAATGACTATTCCTGAAAAGAGCACAGAAAACGGGATAAGACGAAACTTCGATTAATAACTGCAAACATATTAATCCGGCAAAAGAAGCAATTTGTTGCCTCAAAATCTATATTTTAGCTCAATAAACAAAACAATATATGTCATTACCCTATATCGACAAGAAGACGTCATCATTACAAATGGTAACGCTGCAGAAAATCAAATTAATGACATCAACAGATGGAATTGTTGAGAAATTAATTTGAGACATTATTAATAAAGAGTAAATTATAACTTTGCAATATTTTTAGTGATTATTTTAATTTTAATATTATTCATTCACCGCTACTTAATCGGAGTTTGTTTTAGTAATTATGATTAGGTTTTTGGCAAAAAAAAAATTACTCACTAGTGTCAACAACAGTGTTACAGATGTTTCATCACTATATTTTTTAACAAACCAAGATAATGATTAAGTTTAATATAAAAAATGACGACATATGGTAGCATGTGCAACTAGTAAGAAACTATGTGATCATTAGACGCCGAATTTATCTTTTTACCATAATCAAAATCTTTATTTGCTGCTAAAGAAATTCTAACGTTGACAAATGTTTACACACAAAACGTTTATAAGCAAATAGCTTTTTTACTTTGATTTGTTTTAGATCAAGAGTTTTTCTTTCAAACATAAAACTATTTGATATGTACAATATTTGAAGAAACTTGACATAAAACCAAAGATATATTATATGCAGAATGTATATTTCTTTATTTAGTTTTATAATTGTTGTTCACCAACAGTTATTGCCATTATACTATCTACAAGACAAATAAATTTTAAAATTTTATATTATAATGTTGGCTAAGTTTTTGATGATGTAATTAATTGGATTTTATATTATAGGCACTGCTTAAATTTACAACTTTATGGCATTAACAGTAAAGAAAACAAACAAAGTTACTAAAATTTGAGTTTAATCATCGTCATCAGAATTGAACTGCTCGTTGATACAATCTGCAATCCTAGACTCTTCAAATATATAATCTCTATGTTCATCATTATCGTATGTCAATAAGCCCGCCGGGTTATCTTCAGATTCAATCAAAAACACGTCAATGTTAAAATCATCACACCATTTTGTAAGAGCGTTTAGACGCGATGAGTACGCATAGTAAAGTGAACACTCTGTATTGTTGACAATATTGTCCACTAAAAAACTATCTTCTACATGAAGTTGATATTTGAGTTTTGCACCACAAAAGTTTTCCATGGTTTCAAGAAAGCTGACATGATTAACCAAATATTTAACAGCTTCATATGCACTGTAGATTGCACTCTCGACATCTTTGTCTACAATTAAAGTAATCAGTTCACTTTCAGAATGCCAATATTTGCCACATATATTGATGACATACCCAGATTGTGTGCTACCTGGATGATCATCTAGAAAATATCCATCTGTGTAGATATCTACAACCATTGGTGCATTTGTGGGTAGTGTATTATAAACAGTAGTAAAATTGCGAGTGGAGTAAATGTACTTAAATAAATTAATAATACACCCATACACAATTCTATTTGGTTGAAATCTGTTAGAAATACCAGACCTACGAGTAGGGTAACATAGCTCCAAGAGTTGTCATGTGATCAATATCAATCTTGAAGAGTCTCTGACCAATAAGAATTGAGCAACTGTAAACAATTGCAGGACACATAGAAACCTTGGTAGAAAAACTAACATATTTATTTTGTAGTTTTTCTTACGTTGCTACTACGCGGGTTTATAAGCAAGTAAAGAAACACAAGACAACAAAAGAATGTTGAAGAGTTTTTCTTCATTCTTTCGACGACAAAAATGTCGGCGTAAGAATGTTGGGTTTTTCTTCTTTGTCAAAGTATTTAGTGAAAACTTTTCACTAAACTTTGTTGAGTGTATAATAGTATATATTACGGACTTTTACTAGACACTATTTCCATTACGTTCTAGATTCTTCAATTGTGTCTAGTATGCAAGAGAAGAAGAAGGAACAAGCGAGAATATCTAAAAGGTAAGACTTCGGGTACTCGAGATAGATTGACGGTAAAATAAGTATTAAATATCTACATTTAACTGAAGAATAACTTTGATTACTTATTTGCACTCATTGACAATAGAATAACTAACACTATGTCAGATAATTCTATCGATTCCGGTGACCCGGTCATGTCAGAAGATATTTCTTCTAACAAAATCTGTATCTTTGCAATACATCAACATAATACTTCAAGTCCCATCTGGAGGTGTCTGAAATATGTGTTAAAATACCAATAAAACCACTAATTTCTGAGTCAGTATAACTTTCGTAATCATTCCAGGGCATATGACTCACCCACCAAAGGTTACCTCTCCGAGTCTCTTTTTGAATAAATCTGTCATCAACAGACTCGGGATCATCATTTGGTGGTGAGCTTAGAAACCCAAAAAAGCTATCTACAGGGTAATTTCCTCTAGCTGTTACGTAATCAAAACTTTCGTCAAAAAAAAGTTTATTTTTCATTCTCTTGGTAATATATTTTTCTGCACCGATATCAAAACGCTTTTTGTAAAAGTGAACATTAAGACCCAAAAACAAGAAGTCATTATAATTGCTTGTTATTTGAAAAAAAAGAGAGATTTGTTTTTCGACTTTGTTTGGGTCTTTAGAGGAAATTAAAATCTGACCACAATGAACCAAAGCATACCCGTAAGCTGAATGATAAAAAGATGCTCGATCCCCGTTCAATTGTTGATAACCAATTTGATTGATCAAAACACCTTGAATTATATCAAACTTTGATGCTGGAGAAAGTAATTTTTTGCACTTCACATTTGTTTGAGGATCAGGTAAAAAAGATTTGTCTGTGTTAATCAAAATAAAGTTATAGTCTTTGCTTCCTGAAGTTTTTGCAGCTAGACAGCACAGCGCTCTGAATGATTCTCTTAATGGTTGTACAGGCGGCGCAGTGATAGATATTTTTTTATAGTTGGAGTTACATTTATCACACAACTCTTGGTGATAATTTTGACAAGGCGTGTTTTTGTTCAAATAATCTAAAACCGTTTGAGTTGGACCAGAACTAATACATTCATAACGAATTATATTCTGTTTTTTTGAATCTAAATTTAAATTTGTTTCGGATAGCTCATTTAATTTAGTTACCCATTTGTTAGACAATACTTTGTTTTGAAGTTTGTCACTTGTAATCACAACACTCGCAAACTCTAATGCCTGATCAAGCGTCAAGTTGTGTTCTTTGACAATGTGCTTTAATGTCTTTAAAATACCCTGACTATACAATATGTCACTAGATGGTAACTTGTCAACAAGCTCATCATAATTTGTTAGCGTCTTCCAACTCATTTGCAATTGGTCAATGTGGCGCTGATTTTCCTATAAGTGTGTGATTTCTAAACTTACCAGATTTAAAATATGAGTTTTTTTGAATTTTAGGCTAAACAAGACACATACAAGATTCATAAGGTATTTATATATTGAAAATGACATCGAAAAATTTTAAACTGTTTTAACAAATTTTAATGAAATCAACGACCTTCGGAATTTCAGGAGCATGTGCTAAGCTTTTGTGCACTGCAACTGCACTTAAGAAAACCTAAAAGACTTTCAAAAAACAAGCTGCGAAAATTTCCTTATTCATTAACATATATTTTAAGAATCTATACAAGTTTATAGAAAGAGACGCCATTAATGAAAAAAAAAAAAAATTGAATGATGTCATTTTTTGACAGAATTAACGACATGCCTTATCTTAAAATTTATTTTGTTAAATCTTTGCAGAAACTTTAAACAATTTTCAGCAAAAATTTTGAACTACAGCCTCTGCATTGATATTGTGATTAAATTTTCTGACCGTTAAGTATAGGATTTGCAAACATCTATTAACACGGAATAAAAACACTAAATACTAAAAACTCCGACAATTTTTCAGTAATGATATTGAAATTTGTAGATCAAGAAAACTTGAAAAAAACATCCTACTCGTATCAGTTTAAAGTGCCAAGCTGCTCTGTCTTCTTTTTCCATCTCTTTTCTGCAGAAAATAAATTCCTACCGTGACCATCATAGTTGTAATTGCTGTTCCGTACATAGTATAGCAGCCCTTTGTGTAATACGGTGCGTCGTTTGCTGGATAAAAAACAATTGACCACCACGCGTTCACCGCACCTGAAAACATATTCATTGATGCCAAAACTACGGCTCTCTCGTGCAAATCATCTGCACATACAACATTTGCCCAAGAAAAATAGATTGATTGCCCAGCGTACACCATGCCTCCCAGATATTGGGCTGTGAAAAAATATTTGGGATCCGTAGGATGCTTTTTGATCAAAGATGCAACCACAACCATAACCAGACAAATAAAAACACCCAGATGCATGTGCTTGTTTTTCAATTTGCGCAAGTATATACATGTGAATAACGTCATGAAAATACCTACTGTGTAGACACCGATGGGGTAGTGGTTTCTTTGTGCTATTGAATAGTTTAAAGCTTCTAATGACAGCTGAAATGTCCCGTTAGAGGAAAACGAAATATTTAACCCGCCTAAAGCCCAAACTAATGAAAACATCCACCAGTGCCATCTACCTATCACTCTTTTGATAATACCCCAATCGAAATTCGTGTTCTGTGTTTTCACTGGAAGTCTTGCAGCAGCGTATTCAAGCTCTCTAATTGTGAAAATCTTTTCCACAAGACTCAGCCTATCTAACCACTTGAAACCACCAATGTACTGCCTATTTGGAGGATTGCAAAATATCACCAAAGCGTATATTGAAATGGGAATGGTGATAATGAAGTTTATAATGAAAGTCCATCTCCAACCGTCGAGACCATACTTCCCGTTCATCGAGTCATATATGGCAACTTGCATGAATCCACTAAAAATACTACCAATCAGTCCACTACACGTAAAAATAGCTGATCTGAAGGGAAGCTCTTCTTCCAAGTACCAAGATCCCAAGATCAAATGAGTCCCCGTGAAACAACACCCTTCGAACAAACCTTGGAAAAACCTCAGCACACAAAGAGATCCAAAGTTGGGAATTTTAAATGTACCAAAATTCAGCAGCCCCCAACTCAGAGTGCAAAAACTCATCCACACTCTAGGTTGCACTCTCAATAGAATCAGGTTGTGAGGAATCATTGAGATGACATACCCTGCAGTAAACGAAGCAATGATGACGTTATAATCGTTACCTTTCAAATTCAAAGAATCTTTCAAACCAGTAACGTAAGCATTGACAAAACCAGTGCCATCAATGTAAATGATCCAGAACTGTAGACACACAAAGGTCAAAATACAAAAATCCACTTTAGCTAAAAACTTTCTCTTATTGATATCTACAAACCCATCAAGCTGTAGTGTATGTTCTCTGATCAAATCACCTTTACTTTGTAATGAGTCTACATCCGAGCCACTATCATCATAGGTTGTGTCTAACATAATGATGGTTAGTGTGTTGGTTTTTCTAGTAGTAGTGTGAGTTCCTTAAGAGAATTGGAATTTGAACAAACTAGATTGAGCCCAAAGCCAGTTATAATATATATACTTAAATACTTTGCCTTTTCATGATAAAAGAATGAAAACTGTGTGATTAATTTTTTGAATATGTCTTTTTTACTGAGCATTTGCATCCAACAAATCAGTCTTCTTATCATTGAAAATAGAAAACCGGACGTTGCTCGTTTAAACGTCTCGTTTAATTTTTACTTGAACATCGCAAAATTGTGGAAAAGATAAAAAAAGCACCATCTGCACACTTTTATGTGAAGTTATACGAGCAACATAGAAAACAAACAAAAAGAAACCAAAAAAATTGCTCAACATACAGAGAAAGAGACGCACACAGTGAGAGAGAGAGAAAAATTAGTTTTTTCAGATTTAGTTATTGGTGTTTATTTTTAGTTTGTATTTAGTTAGTCATGATAGAATGGGTAATCTGTATACCCTTCTTTACCATAGGCGTAAAATGTGTTTCTATCGTATTGAGTTAAAGGCCATTGATTTTTTAATCTGGCAACCAGATCAGGATTAGAGATGAAATATCTTCCGTAGGCTAAAATGGTTCTATTATTCGCATCAACGTCTTTTATAGCAGTCTTGTTATCCAAGGCATAGTTACCTGCCCTGATAACAGTACCTCTCCAGATGGAAAACACAAAATCGTTGGTACCGTCTAGGTACTCATGTGACCCCTCACTGAAGTTTGAATCTGGTACTCTTGGTTCAACAAGATGAATGTACGCTAATCTGTCTTTAGAATTTTTTTTTGCTCTTTTTTCCAGCTCCCCAATAATGTGACTGTATTGAGCAATGATCAGTGGGTTTGAACCACCGGACATAGTCCCGTAGGTACCGTAGGGAGAAAATCTGATCCCGACTTTGCCACCTCCACCAAGTTTGGAAACAATAGCATCGACAATTTCCAAAACAAGTTTTGATCTATTTTCAATACTGCCACCATACTCATCGGTTCTTTTGTTGGAGATGGGGTCTAAAAATTGGTTTAACAAATACCCGTTTGCAGAATGAATCTCCACCCCATCAGCCCCGTGGGCAATAATATCTACAGTGGATTTAACATAATCTTGGATCAGTTGATTTATTTCAATTTTGGAAATACTTTGCAATTCATTACCACAAGAGATTGCGTCCTTTTTTGTCTTGTCATCCATGTAGATCCCATTGGAAGCACTCAAATATTTCAGGTTTTTCGATTTCAAGTATATTGGATCAGCTTGTCTTCCCAAATTCCACAACTGAACAAACACAAATGATTTTTGACCATGGATTGTTCTGAAAATATTAGACCATTCGCTTAATTGCTTTTCATTCCATAACCCAGGAATGTTACCTAAACCACCTGCTTGCTCTGTAATGAATGCTCCCTCTGTGATAATCAGAGTACCTTCAGCAGAGGCTCTTTGTTTGTAATACTCCTCTGCCATCTTGCCTTTATTTGGAACATAGTCATCATCAGCTCTGAATCTTGTCAACGGAGCCATACACACTCTATGTTTCAATAAAACTTTATCATTCAATTGTAAAGGTTTGAACAAATTGGAATTTTTCAAATTTACAGGAGTGTAGTTACTGACAGTGGTGTACGTCATACTATGGTGTCTTTAATGGCTTCTTTTTTCCTGGTTTTCTTTTTGCTTTGCTCTTGTGATATATAGTATCAGATATTTGATATATAGACGATCATTCTCCGTCTTTTGGCTATTTATATATAAGTTATTGACCCTAATCCACAAGTCATATGAATCTATGCTATTAGTTGACAAATCCACATAAAATCATCTGAGTTTTTCTTGTCTCTTCTTTCGTTCTGCATGGATTTTTCACATTCTATAGTATAAAATCACACCATATCATTATCTTATTTAAACAAATTATTAAACGAGACATCGTCTTATTTAAAGAAATTATTAAACGAACCCCATCACATTAATCACTTCAATCATCGTTGTTGATTACCCTCAACATGAATATCCAAAAACGTTAACAACAACATAATACCACGTGCCCAAGATTGATTTTTTTTGCACTGAGAGAAATTTTCTGTGTTTAGTTTTTTTTTTTATTTCCCAAACATCCGCATAAATTATTCATAAATTTCCAATTTTCAAAAATTTTTTTTTTTTTTTTTTTTTCATTTTGAATATTTAATTTTTATTGGTTACGTATAAAATGATATTTTTTTTTCATTGTTTTTTTTTAACTTTTCTTTTTTTTTGTTGTTTTCTTTGTGTTTGGCATTTTAATTATTTTCCATTTTTCATTTGTTTATCAAGATTTTATTAATTTCCGAACTAAAAGAAGTTTTAAAAAATTTTGATTCTAATTGAAAGAGTAGTACTTGTTGAAAGTTTTTACTAGGAAGTTTATAATTATTAATTAAATAATCGGTTTTAAGCTCTACTTCTGTGATTACAGTTAACATCTAATAATTTTGTTTTCAAGTCACAGGTAATCTGTACTTTACTCTTAACAAAAAAACGACTTTATATTTTCCGATTCACTTCTTCACTTGTTCTTTCTAATTATTTAAACAACTCACAAAAAAAACCACACACATATCCAAACTCTACCCGAGATAACATATAACATGTCTGCTACTCCTCAATACAACTTTACTGCTGGTGATTACTTGAAATTCTTTACTGCTGGTGCTTTCTGTACTGGTTTCACCCACGGTGCTTTGACTCCAGTTGATGTTGTCAAAACCAGAATCCAATTGGACCCAAAAAAATACAACAACGGTATGATCGGTTCTTTGAGAACCATCGTTGCTGAAGAAGGTGCTGGTGCCTTGTTGACTGGTTTGGGTCCAACTTTGACTGGTTACTCCATTCAAGGTGCTTGTAAATTCGGTGGTTACGAAATTTTCAAAAAATTGGCCATTGACACTTTCGGTTACGAAACTGCCTCTAAATACAAAAACTCCGTTTACATTGGTTCCGCCGCTGCTGCTGAATTTGTTGCTGATGTCTTCTTGTGTCCATTAGAAGCTACCAGAATTAGATTGGTTTCCCAACCAACTTTCGCTGACGGTTTGGTCGGTGGTTTCTCCAGAATCTTGAAAGAAGAAGGTTTGGCTTCCTTCTACTCTGGTTTCACCCCAATCTTGTTCAAACAAATTCCATACAACATCTCTAAATTCTTGGTTTTCGAAAGAGCTAACGAATTTTACTTGAGTTTGACCGGTCCAAAAGAAAACTTGTCTACTGCTATGAATGCTGTTGTTACTTTGGGTTCTGGTTTGACTGCTGGTTTTGCCGCCGCTATTGTTTCTCAACCAGCTGACACTTTGTTGTCCAAAGTCAACAAAACCAAAAAAGCTCCAGGTCAATCCACCTTGGGTTTGTTGGGTCAATTAGCTAAAGAATTAGGTTTCTTCGGTTCTTTCGCCGGTTTACCAGCCAGATTGGTCATGGTCGGTACCTTGACTTCCTTGCAATTCGGTATCTACGGTTCCGTCAAATCTGCTATTGGTTGTGCTCCATCCGTCGAAATTGGTGGTAAAGGTCACTAAACAATTTTAAAACGGGAACTCCACATTATTAATTAGTATCATTTTGTGGATGAGTTTTTTTTTCTTTCATCATTCCATTTCCCATTTTTAAAACATGTCATCATTTTAATAAATTTAACGATCTACTTATTTCCAACTTTACGTCAATCTATTTACTGTTTGTGTGTGCTTCTTTTTCATTATGGTGTCGTTGTTTTTGTTCGTTCTGTTTTCTGAATTTCCCTGTCAATAATATATCATTCAAGAGATAACATGGCAATGTTTCGAGTTGAAATTTTTTTGATCCACGTCTTTGTAATTTTGTTATTCAAGTTAAGGAAAATTGAATCATCAAATAATGAACACTGATATTGGACAAGACACTAATCTAAAACATGCATTATAATCTTTCAAAAACATGAACACACAAAACAACAATAACAATTGTAAAAAAAGAAACAATAAACAACAAAAAAATAATAATATATTCTAAATACTTATATAATCATAATATATACGTCACAAATAAAATATTGAAATATATTTGCCCCTAATACGACTTTCTTTGGTAAAGATCTTTTTATTTTTTATTCATATATTCTTCCAACTCTCTATCTAGATCTTCGATGGATGGTTTTGGTGCACGTTTTTGAGTGTTTCTGCCACCACGGTTGTTAAAATTACCACGTCTATTTGTATGTTCTCTGTCTCTTGGGTGGCCCCTTTCTCTACGATTGTGGTAGTTCTTGCTACTGTATCTGCCATTAGCTATTATATCACCCAATCTTCTTCCACCATCTCTGTGAGAATGACTGTCTCTGGAAGGTCTTGTGTCAGTCACATCGTCTGGATCTCTCATTTGCTTCATTTCCTCAACACTTTGAAACCCTAATCTGCTACCCAACCCAGTTCTCAAGGATCTGGTACGGTAGTAGGTGATCTTTGGCGGAGATTCATCACGTCTCTGATTCCCATATCTATGTTCATTCTCCTGTTCAGAATGATTATGTTCGTTGCTTAAAGTTGTCGAGTCGTCATCCATCATGCTGGCGTCTTCTTGTGTATTTTCCAATGGAGTTTCATTGACAATCGGAGGTTGTTGTTGTTGTTGTTGTTGTTGGACTTCGCCCAATTCATTAGATCTTTCTTCTACTGACATTCTTAAATGTTTGTTGGTTGTTTCAGTTTTGTTTTTCAATTAAGTCTAATTAATACTTTTTGCTCAAATGAATAAATAATTTTTCAAGATATCTATTTTGTTTGTATGTGTCCTTTTTTTATGAGTGTTTTTTTCCTCGAGTTTCGGTTTTCATGAGAAAAAAAAAATTTCAACACATTTTGTACAGATCACCTGACTTGAAAAAACAAATTCTAGTTTAGTCATCCTTTACACAGAAACTTACAAAAAACTCGTTACATATTCAAATCTTCAAATAGATCTAAGAATCTACCACTGTTTTCATATTTAAACTTCATTTCTTTCAACCATCTGATAGATTGTGCAAATTGTTTCAAAGATGGCTCCATCACTGATAAGTTACCGTAGGTTACCAGCATTCTATACGCAACTTCTTCGTTGTTTAAGAATTTTGCAGTAGCTCCAAACTTATTATTTAACGGGTCTGCAATGTTTGGAACAATATCGGCATTTTTGTTTTTGATGATCAAAATAGAATAATTCAACAACAATGTACTAACTGCAATCATCAGTTGAGACGCTTGTCTAAACGAATCAGGAATATCACTCTTCACCAAAGACAAGGCAGAGTGGTACATGTCAGATTGACTAACAAGATCCATTCCCCATTCGCTGTTGCTAAAACAATTAACAAAACTACGAACAGCTAGCATATGAATAGTCAAATCGTCTGATGCCAATCCCTCGTTGATGTATGAAATAATCTCACTTGAGCTTGGTAGATAAGCAGCGATAATTCTTACTAAATCGTATGCTGGTGTTTTTACAGTCCAGTGAGCTTTGATGAATTCGGCTTGTGCATATAAAAAGTCAACGTTAGAAGCTGGATCATCCAAGGCTTTCTCAAATTCACAAATGTATTGTTCACCAATTTGCACTTCTTCACTAGTGTTAAGCTTTTGTAGGCCCTTCAATAACTGTTCTTTTTTAAATGAATTTAATGACAAGTATTCATCGGCAACGGGTAAAATTTTCATCTGGGTAGTTTGATTAGATGACGGCGCTGGGTTGCTATCCATGGCCACGCCACCTGTATTACTGATAATAAATCTAACAATTTCTTCTCTATAACTAGCAGGAAGATCATTTTTCGACAAAAAGTTCTCCGCAATAACATAAAGATTATCGTTCACGTTGTATGGTAGTTTCAATGGTGGTTTCCCATCTTCCACATCAACGTCAAAAACGTAATCGTATTTTTTGCCCTCGTATTCGACTTTGTTTTCATTACCTGCTGCACCAACGACATCACCTACTTTGGACCATACATTGTTTGAGTATTGATATGCCTCCAAACTACCTTGTGGCGATTTAACAACAACGACTTGACCTTCTTTGTTGCCTGGCTTCAAAATAGTCTCGTAAGGTGAAATATCTTTGTCTTCAATAGTTTTTGCACTAATGGTGGAATTTTTAATTTCTTCAGAAAACTCTTGAATTTCTTTATCTGAGGCAAATCTTTCTTGGCATTTGGTGAAAACCCTAATCATAGAATCACTAGAACCAATGACAAGATCTTCATTTTCCAACTGAGCAAAACACCAAACAGAAACGGTAGGTAAAACAATGCATTGTTCTTCAGCCATCTTGGTCAAGTCCCATACTCTCAAAGTTCTATCTTCACCACAACTAACTAGTTTATTATTTTTGACCAATCTTACTTTATAAACAAAATTAGTATGTCCGTATAAAGTGTTTTTGATAGAACCAGTTTCCAAATCACAAATTTGGATCAAACTGTCATTGGATGTGGTGATAAAAACAGATGCTTTCAAATCAATATCAATCGACCTGATAACATCCGAGTGCAAGTTTTCAAAAGTCTTTACACATTTATTTTTACTCCATACTTTCACTGTTCTATCAGCAGAGCAAGTGATGAAAGTTGTTGCATTGATGATCTTGGAATCCCATACTGTAGCCGCATGGCCAGATAATTTATATAGCAATTCATTGTTTCTCCAAACAACAGCGGTAGAATCCCAACTACTACTGATAATATAGACATCACCTGTCTCTAAGTCATGATAGCTGGAAAGCTCACAGACATTGGAGGTATGTTTGATCAAACTGAAAACCGGTTCATTGTCAATTTCTTGAATATTACTCAAATAAGGGAACCCTTCAATAGACTTGTTGGAACCACCTTCATAGATGATCCCATCTACAAAACATAAACTGTTGATATAGCTTTTATTTGTAGACTGAGAAACAACAACATGGTCCCATTTGTTTTGATTTGTTTTATCTAAAAACCACGTTTTCACACTACCATCCCTTGAACATGACGAAAAAGTGGACTCATCGATCGAAACAATGCTTTTCACATCTGCTTCATGTGCTTTAAATTGACTAGACAATTGATACATTGTAAAGCTTGTGTGTTTTATTTTTTTTTTCTCTCACAATATAAGTATTGGAGGTATTTCAAAATTTAATTAAACTCATGTTTTATTATAACGTCATTAAAATGTTGTACCAACATAATATACACACACACACGGAAACAAAAACACCAAACAAAATAAAAAAAAAATCACCTTAATAAATAAACGTGTCGACGTTTTTCCGACCGATTTGTGTATTTTATTCCCTGTGTGGATTTGTTTTGAAGGGATGTGTGGTGATTAAGTTTGTGAGTGTTTATTTTTTTGGTTTAACTATGTGATGATAGTATTTAGAAAATACGATTAGATGAACATCCGTTAATAAAGACTTAGGAAACAAAAGTATATCATATAACAAAAAGAACCACTCACAATAAAATTTGAATAAAAGAAAATGGTAGATAATGGAAAATAAACAAGAATTGAATTTATCAAAAACTAATGTTTCCTGTAGTATTCATAATAGCAATAAATATTTGTGCAGCGACTGTACATCAATACAAATACTCAAATCCAAAATTAGACTAGAAACACTAAAACGAAAAGTTTCAGGTTTACAAGATACAATAGACCATGTATTGGATAAAAGTATTTCAATAACTAAAATAGAACGTGATCTGGAAATCGATACAAAAGATGACTTGATAGAACAAACTACTAAACCATATCACGACGGCATTAACATCTTACAACAACGAATGATTTTGTTGAAGTTAAACAACAAGAAAAAAGATATCGATGGGCTCAAACTCAAAATCAAAGCTGCTGAACTACAAATTGTAGACAAATTGCAAAAAAAAGACGCAATGTTCAAATCAAATATTGATCTTTCTTTGTTGATGTCACCTGAATCAGATAGTGTTTTGTTGAAGAGAGGCACTAATGAAGTGACCACAAAAATAGATGAAACCAACGATAAACTACTCGTGTTTAGGAGTATACTAAATAAACAAAAGCTCAATAAATTCATAGAGTTGAAAAACTGGGTCAATATAACATATATTAACCGACTGGATTGCTACTATATGAACGATCTTGTTCCTATCCCAAAAGATTTGAAAACTTCATCTACAATGAATTTTAACTCAGCTCCATGGAATAACATAAATGAGAAAAACGTTTTTACAAACTCTAGTTTCCTAATAGAGCATTTAGAAAAAATTGTAAAAATGGGGACATGTATTCTTTTGGAAAGGTGTAGATACGAGAGTCCCAATATTTATAATTTTACTTTTAAATTGAACAAGTCCCAAAAGCAATCCACACCGTATGAAATATTAATCACGAAATTAACATTCATTATATTTGGATGTTTGAAACTTTTGGACTACAAGAAACAGTTGCATCCTTTAGATCTTGACTTTAATGATAAAAATAAGAAAACCACATCGTCTTCAAATTCATGGAAGGATTTACAAAAAATTTTATCTGGAACCAATTTCCTAGGTAAACTTTTGTATGCGACATTTCAAGTTGGTGAAACGTCGGATGGCAGAAAGGGCAAATTGTCCCTGAGTTCTTCATCTCTCTATATTACAGAGCACATTGGTATTCCTCAAAATTTTTATGAAATGGGAGACTTTGAATTAATATCTACATTACAGTCAGTATTAAACAAAATTGTTGAAACAAATCCAGATGAAGAGAAATGGATGTTAGTTAAGTAGACAAGACAATATCCCCTTATTCTGTACCTTGCATTGATTACCCTCCTTTATTCAGGACACTATATTATAAATATTATCATTATTTACGACAATATATGAAAAAAGAGACTATCAGTGTATTTTTTTTGTTTTGGTTGTAAAAAAAAAAAAAAAAGTTTTCTGTTATTTGCAACCAAAAAAAGGTAACGATAATAATAATAACCATGTGTGTATAAGCTAAGTGTATAAAGGGAATTTTAAAACCCCATTTAAATCTTGGAAGAGAATAAAAATACATAAAACCCAGAAAAAAAGGCGTCAAAAACAATGTCCACTATTTCTAACAAAGAATTATTCGAAATCAACAAAGCAGCAGCCACCCAGGGCTTCAATATCAAACCAAGACTAGACTACAACACAGTTGGTGGTGTTAATGGTCCATTGGTTATTTTGGAGAAAGTCAAATTCCCAAGATATAACGAAATTGTCAACTTGACTTTGCCAGATGGTACTGTCAGACAAGGTCAAGTCTTGGAAGTCAGAGGTGACAGAGCCATTGTCCAAGTTTTCGAAGGTACTTCTGGTATTGATGTGAAAAAAACCAGAGTTGAATTCACTGGTGAAAATTTGAGAATTCCTGTTTCTGAAGACACTTTGGGTAGAATCTTTGATGGTTCTGGTAGACCAATTGACAATGGTCCACAAGTCCTAGCAGAAGATTACTTGGACATCAATGGTTCTCCAATCAACCCATACGCCAGAATTTATCCAGAAGAAATGATTTCTACTGGTATTTCTGCTATTGACACCATGAACAGTATTGCTAGAGGTCAAAAAATTCCTATTTTCTCTGCATCCGGTTTACCACATAACGAAATTGCTGCTCAAATTTGTAGACAAGCCGGTTTGGTTAGACCAACAAAAGATGTTCACGATGGTCACGAAGAAAATTTCAGTATTGTTTTTGCCGCTATGGGTGTTAACTTGGAAACCGCTAGATTTTTCAAACAAGATTTTGAAGAAAATGGTTCCCTAGAAAGAACCTCCTTGTTTTTAAACTTGGCTAACGATCCAACTATTGAAAGAATTATTACTCCTAGATTGGCATTGACCACTGCTGAATACTTGGCCTACCAAACTGAAAGACACGTTTTGACTATTTTGACAGATATGTCCTCATACGCTGATGCTTTAAGAGAAGTTTCTGCTGCTAGAGAAGAAGTCCCAGGTAGAAGAGGTTATCCAGGTTACATGTATACCGATTTGTCTACTATCTACGAAAGAGCTGGTAGAGTTGAAGGTAGAAACGGTTCTATTACCCAAATCCCAATTTTGACCATGCCAAATGATGATATCACCCATCCAATTCCGGATTTGACTGGTTATATTACTGAAGGTCAAATTTCTGTTGACAGACAATTGCATAATAAAGGTGTTTACCCACCAATCAATGTTTTACCTTCATTGAGTAGATTAATGAAATCAGCCATTGGTGAAGGTATGACCAGAAAAGATCACGGTGATGTTTCCAATCAGTTATATGCCAAATATGCTATTGGTAGAGATGCTGCTGCCATGAAAGCTGTTGTTGGTGAAGAAGCTTTGAGTATTGAAGATAAATTGTCTTTGGAATTTTTGGACAAATTTGAAAAAACTTTTATTTCTCAAGGTGCTTACGAAAACAGAACTGTTTTTGAAAGTTTGGATCAAGCTTGGTCATTATTAAGAATCTATCCAAAAGAAATGTTGAACAGAATTTCACCAAAAATCTTGGATTCTTTCTACGACAGAGCTAGAGAAGAAAATGAAGAGTTCAGTGAACCAAATAGAATTGATATTAAAGAAGAATCTTTGATTTAAAGATGACCCAACCAGAAACATTTAGAATAATAATCAACAAAGAAAAAAAGAATTAAAAGAAGCAAGTGCAGGTATAATTTTTTGAAAATGTATAGTTTATAGAATAAACTATTTAATACTATGAAATATTTTTTTTATAACAAGTTACAAAAAGCGTGAATATATTTATTTGTTGAGTATTTTATCATCTTTTGTATTTTTATAAAAACAGAAACCCCCCATTGTGAGAAAAAAAGATCACCTAGAATTTTTTAGTCTACTTTGTTAGTCTACTTGGTAAACTTGTAAAAGTTATTTTTGTAATCCCAATTCTTTCAGCTGATCCAAGATATGAATGTTGGGTTGTTTTTGTGTATTTTTCTTAGTAGTAGTAAATTCCTTCAACAGATTTGGCAATTCGTTCATTAGCATATTGCCGTTGGTAGTTATTATATTTTCTAATGAGATTGGTTTTTGAGAGTCTGATTCTTGTTTGTTGTTTTCCGTGTCGGTATTATCAGCATTATCTAAATTTAAATCAAAATCCGCATCATATTTAAATTTGAAATACATCCCCTCTATATCGTTGTACAAATCAACACATTCATTAAAAATAGACAAATCGATACTTTTATTATAGTCCCCAGTTTTAGAGCTAGTAGATGGATCCAAATATTCGTTTATATTTTTGATTAAAGTTGATATGAAAATCTCGTACCCTTGGATAGCAGAATCCAAGTTTGAATATTTTTGAATCATTAATAAAAAATTTATACTTGCCACCCCTGAGGTATTATGCGTGTCATTAGTAAAAATGTCAATATGATTTTTAATTTTAATTAATTCATACTGTATGATAATTAATCTTGATTTCATTATTAAGCAGTATAGAAATATTTTGAAATTTTGTAAATCAATATATATTAAAGACCATAATTCATATATCAATAATAACCGATCATTGAGATATAATATTGATATTCCGTTTTCCTCAATATAGTTTATAATTTCTTGTGATATTTTTAACAGATTATTGTTTACAATTTGATCCAATTTTTGTAATATTTTGTTGGATTGTTTAAATATTTTTGCACTGGTTTTTTCATAAAATTCCGCTTGATTATTGGAGTCTATATTTTTCATATTGGAGAAAGACGTTATAAATTTATTAAAAATAGGAAGGTCCCAGGTATTTATTAAAAAATCAATTTTCATTGTAATATACTCGTTATAATATTGAAAACACTCCGAGCACAGGTCTAATGGAACGTCATTATTATCTTTGTCCTTAAGATTATCATGATTATATACGTGTTCTACATCCAATTGCTCTGTATTCAGTGACTCGATCAACTTTTTCAAATCATTAAAAAAAGTAAGCTCTTCTTGCTCATCAACTCTATTACTAAACCCTATTGTCTTGAAACTATGTTTTTTAAACAAATCAATTATGGTATCACTATCCTTGTTCTCCATTGTCTGTTTTGTATTTTTTTTATATTGGTGCCCGGTAAGTTCAACTTGATGGTTCACTTGCTCTTCATTTATATAAACATATCTATATTGTATGTTTTATCGGGGATTTTAACACGGATCATATCCTTTTATACAAGACAAGAATAAGAATTAAATCGAAATCGAACAATGACCCCATCAATTCTCCTTATTTCTAATATAAATTGAATCACTCTGTCCCCTTGATAAGGTGACTTTTTTCTTATTTTCAATTACTTTTATCAGATCTCTTTCTTTAGTCTGTCAAACGACGCAGACAACAATAAATCACATTACATGATTTTGATAGTTATTATGTTATTGGTGTGGTGTGTGGGTGCAGGTTTTAAATTTTACATTTTTTTTTTTTTTTTTTTGCTTTGAGTTTACTCCCATTTTGCCAGAATTTTTTCAACTCACAATTTTTCTTTTGACGACTCTTTAGTCCTAAATGCTATTAGAATCTGGTAAATGGAAAGATTGTAGATTGAAATATTCACTAAATTATTAAACATTATATACAAATATCAGTAACCTCCACCAGAAAAAAGGAGGAAGAAAAACACTGACCAAAGCAGAATGAGTTTAGAAGATTACGAAGATATTGATGACATGGAAATGTCGTTGTCTGATATTGCACCAACACCAGCAACACAATTGTCCAACGAAAATGACAAATATATGTTGATCTATCCATGTTATTTTGACAAGAACAGAACCATCAAACAGGGGAGAAGATTGAAGAAAGAATTGTGTATAGACAACCCATTGGGTATGATCATTGCAGCTACTTGTCACATGTTAGAATACGACATGGTTTATGAATCTAATAAGACACATCCACAAGATTTTTTGAATCCAGGTAGAGTGAAAATTTTTAAAAACATAAGGGGCAAAGTCAACAACAAATATAAAACCAAAGATCAAATCATGATTGAAATTTGTAAAAACATGCCTAGATCCACAGAAGTTGTTGTGAAATCACTAACTAATTCTGATATTGTTCAAATTGATTCAGATGTGATAAATAAACAATACCATAATATTAAGAACAATCAGATCAAATTTTTACCGAAAAACTCTCCATTGAGTGACATGACTCCTAATAAAATAAAAGCTTTGGAAGCCAGTTATAAAGAAATCTTGGCAAAACAACAAGTAGAACAAGCACCACCTTCCAAGACTTTACAGAAGAAAATTAAAAAGGGTAATAAAGTGAAGATGATTAGACGTTAAACATTTTTGGGAATTCCATGATCATGTTAATGATCATGATCTCGATCACTTTTCCTATTATGAGGTGTTTTATATGTGCATCGCTTAGTTGAACTTTGTGCTTTTTTGTATGTACATTATAATATTTTAAGTTATTAAGTAAATTATAGAAATCGAGAAGAACAAAATTCAATCAAACAATGAAAAATAATTATAATAATAATAAAAAAAAAAGAAAAAATTACAAAAAAAGAAAAATAATGACTTATTTAATACATGATGGAATGAAATACAAGTAGAGTTTAAAATGTAAAAAAACAAAAAAGGAAATTCAAGCACCGTATGTTTCTCTGTATTCTTCCAATCTTTTCTTTTCATCACCAGAAATTCTGTTTTCCAAATATTTGATAATGTGCATCAAGTTGACAATACTTAAAACTGGGATTTCGTATTTTTTAGAAACAACTTGAGTAGCAGATTGACGGGTTTCAGTGTTGACGATTTCTTGTCTGTCCAAGGCAATGATACAGCCAACAACTTGACCATTGTTGTTACCGATGATTTCAAAGGCTTCGTTAATGGCAGTACCAGCAGTCATGACGTCATCAATGATCAAGATTCTTTTGTTGGCCAAGTCAGCACCAACAATCATCCCACCTTCACCGTGGTCTTTCTTTTCCTTTCTGTTGAAACTGTAGCTGACTTTTTCAAATTTAGTACCACCGATTTCAGCCAATTTGGCACAAACAATAGCAGCCAATGGGATACCTTTGTAAGCTGGACCGAAAATAATATCGAATTTGATATCACTTTGAATGATGGCAATGGCATAGGCAGTGGCCAAATTACTCAACAATTTACCAGTGTTGAACAAACCCAAGTTAAAGAAATATGGAGACAATCTACCGGATTTCAATTTGTAGTCTGTTTCAACAGAAGCAGAGAATTTCAAAGCATTACTTTCAATAGCTAAATCCAAAAAGTTTTTTTGGTAATCTTCTAAACCTGGCAACATGTTTTTTTTTTATTGTGTATGTGTTTTTGTGGAATGTTTGAGAGAGAGAGAGAGAGAGAGAACAAATTGGAAGGGTTGGTTTGTTTTGTTATTGCTAACTTGATAATCTCTAATATGACCTAACTCTTTGTATGTTGTTTTTATATGGAAAAGAAAACCCCTTAGTTTAAAACAATACCAAAATGTAAGGGTTGAGATGGGTATATATATAATCAAAATAAACTCAAGATTTATATATCAAAAGTGATAAAATTGACTGAAAGTAGATAACTACACTACTCGATAATGAATAAACAATTATTCCCTACTTAATACCTTTAATGGCATAAATCAGAAACCTAAGGACTTTTTTTATAAAATGCAATAGAGTAGATCAACAAATGTGCTATGTAAATATCGAAAAAGTTTTATGATATCCTTACAACTTCTGTTTTTTATATTTTGATTTTGAAAATAAAAAGAAATCGAGTTTCAATTTAAAAGGAAATTTGTCAAAAATGGTGAAAAGAAGAAAATTGTAATTTTTTCCTTTCGACTTTTAACAGGAAAGGTAAAGAGAGAGAGAGAGAAGAAAATAACAACAAAAATTTACGAAATTTTCCATTTTTTTGTTTCTACAAGTAATTCTATTGACAGTAACAAAAAAAACAGACAAAAAAAGACAAAAAAGACAAAAAAGACAAAAAAGACAAAAAAAAAAAGAGCAATTTTAATCTCAGTAGGACTTTTCAAGTAGGACTGTTTTTTGTCTTTTTTTTTTATTTTTGTCTTCCCATTTTAACAAAATATTCTATGTGTAGTTACCCGAATGATTCACACAAATCACCCATACATTTTTGCTTTTCCCGGTTCCCATCTTGAACTCTTTTTTTTTATGTTTAGAGATCTTACTAACAAATGTCCCCGAATGTGCATCTACAAGTGTGTGATCACGTGTATATTTTTTTTCATAATAACAAAATGTTGTTTTTTTGTTGTGGTGCATTTTCTTTATCATTTTTGAATCTATTATACCAATGACAATAATTTGATTCTTCTTGATCTGAAGTTTTAAAGTAATCATGTGTATTATTAATCAGTAACACACATAAGAAAACGATGATACACAGCAAGAAATTATAAAAAACATACATATACAAAATATTCAGTCACATGTTTGCTCTATTGGATGAATTGAATACCCCTTTGGTTAAAAGCACTGTCGTTTCTACTGTATATGTTGCTGCTATCTATTGTAGTAATTTTTACTTGAAACAGATTTACTTTAAAAAAAGATTAAAAAAATACCACATTCAGAATGCTAATAAGAAGAAAGGACAACATACAAAAAAACAGGAAGTTCATATAAGAGAGAACGATGAGGAAGACGAGGACGATGATGAGGAAGAAGAAATTAATAAATTGAAAAGAGATGACCCAGTAGTCATCAAGTCAAGAATGATATTTGTGTGTTCAAGTATCTTATTGCTACTAGTTGTGTTTTATTTCAACATACATACTGTGTATCAACTGATTGGTGTGGAATATAGACAGTTTGATCAAACAACCCAAGGTGTGATTATAAAGAAAGCAAGTTTAATTCAATACTTTTATCAAACTTTTCAAGTAAGTTTACTGTATTGTGTTTTGTATTCAACTCAATTAATAGACAACTTTTTGTTTGAAAAATACGATTTATTCAATACTTCCATATCTTTGAAAAACCAACAACGGAAACAGCTAAATTTCAGAAAGCTAGTATTTGATATGATTGGTAGTAGTAGACTGGACATCTGGAGTTTAAGAAATTATATTTTTGCTCCTGTCACTGAAGAAATTGTTTTCACTGCAATGATCTTATACAATTACCAAAACATAAACTCATGGAAATTGTCTTTGTTTTTCGGTATTCCTCATTTACATCATGCGTTTGAGTTGTATGCTGATATTGACAACAGTCACTACACTGTCATGACCATATGGTTGACTTGTGGGTTCCAATTCTTGTACACTTTTGTCTTTGGACACATAAACAACATTTTTTATTTGAAAAACAACCAGAACTTGCTGTGCTGTATTGTATCCCACTCTATTTGTAATTACATGGGATTCCCCAACATCGCTCCTCTATTTGATATTTCAAGTGTATCAAAATCTAGAGATAAACAACAACATTCAGAAAGATTGAATAAAATATACAAATATTTTTATTGGTCTTTGATGTTGTTTGGGTTGATTCAATTTATAAAATATTTAGCAGCTTAAACAGTACGTCTCGTCTCGTCTCGTTATAATACCCGGCTGGTGGGAGGAGTATATAGAGAGTCTCTACACGGAAATTATAAGTTAACGAAAAAGTGTTGAAGGTTTTGTGCGGTGGCAAAATCTTCCGAGTTTTCATTTTGGTCAGTAGACTGACGTGAAGAGCGGGTAAACACCATTATAGTAATTTATAACGATATTTAATTATTTTTTTAATTTAATATTGAATGGAAAAAGGTCTTAGATCTTATTAATACTGAAGTAGTAGTTAATGAATCTAATAGTATCTAATA
>JAJMDI010000373.1:24837-53609 GCA_030573535.1 Hanseniaspora occidentalis var. citrica | reverse complement strand
ACTACACCCCATAAATGTGCAGATCTTGTAGAAGGGTATCTAGTCTCTTGATTGAAAGAAAGAAAGTTTTATAACTAAATACAATATGATCTTTTATTTAAATATTTTATTTATATTGCATTGACATTTCAATATCTTTTCTAAAACATTATAAAATATAACATTCAGATTGTGCAGCACACACACTCAGTTACACATGTCGGATTTGCAAGTTGAACATTGTGGATGTCTATCATTCTAGTAATTCTTCTGAAAGAAGATTCAACCGACTGAGGTAAATCCTTGCCGATATATCTACTGTAAAAAGTGAAAAACAACTGAGTGCCAAAAAGACCCAGAATGTATATGGGTCTCTGATTATACCCGACTAATGACAATGAGTCAATATAATTTTTGTGAGCAAAAACCTTTTCCATAATTTTTTCAGTGAGACAAATCATTTGAGCTAAGGCACTCGTATTTTTTATATTCTGTAATTCCGGCATGGAAAACCAATGATTTGATGCAAAACCAATACCGGGAGAGATAAAAATCTTACGCTTATCAAATTGATCTTCACGTGATTGCATTACCATCTCTATATCACAACTAGTACCTTTAGGCGAGATTTTATAAGAGCGACCAATATTCTGTGATGCTAAGTGTGCAAACAGATGAACAAGTATAAAATAAACCAGTTTACTATTAGTGTCTTTGTGGTCTTTCAACATTACGCTGTGATAAATGAAATCATCAGGCAAAAAAGGTAGAACTTCGCTGAATAAGTTAATGGCTGATTTCAGCTTGTCGTTGGTAAAAGATCTGTCATGAACAAATCCACGTGGATATTGAATAAGCCCTTGCTCTTCTAAAATGCCTAATGTAGAACTAGGTGAAAGTCCAGGAAAAACATTTTTATGTAGACACCCCAAAAGAAAAAGGTTATCGTCAAAAATTTCCTCCGATTCTTCAGAAACATATTCCAATGCTTCTTTATTGAATATCTCTTTGCATTTCTCTAGAATGTAGTCGCTAGCATTCACAAGCAATTGATCGTTCTCTCTCTTAAACGAAACTCCCATAAATGTTGCAGTATCATAAGTTATAGTAGTTTGAAGATACTGAGAAGCAGCATGTTAAAATTTTGCAGGAATCTTTGACAAAATAAGAATTTTGTCTTGAAATGGGAGGGCATAACTAAAGTTGCTATGAACAAACAAAGACGCACCACTTTGAACTGGCGTGTAATGAAGTTGCTCAACTAGAATCTCGTGAATTTTGGAATAAAATTTAGCGTTTGTGATGCTGTTTACTGTACACCTTGGGTTAGCTGGATTTGAAACATTATCACTAAGAGGAAGAAAAGATGATTTGGCATCCAAACAGGCAAGACGAAAGCCGTGACTTTTCAATACCCCAAAAAAGCAGAAAACCATTTTTAGTGAGTTCCAAAAATTGTCCTTTTTGGGAATATCGTACTTGCACTTGTAGGTTGTATTTGGTGCGTTACATATAGAGCAAAGTTCTTGATGGTAATTTTTTCCACACTCGGAATTTGTAGCAGCCTCTTCTGATGTAACAACGTCGTCATCACCAATAAGGTCAACATCACTGTCAGTACTTTGATCTTCAGTAGCATTGGCCTCCAGACACATATCAACGTAATTCGACGCTAAGTCCATGAATTCCGAAATATCTAAACCACGGTCACCTGAACTGCTATTCACTGCAGCCGACATATATGTATGAAAGCTTGGTAAACCATTTCTTAAATGTGATTTTCCATGTCTAAAACATTGTTCGTAAGACATTTTGCAAATAAACCTATTTCTTGGTTTTGTTTTCTGTAATTTTTTGCTTCGAATGTGAATTCCATACATTGTTTGTTTACATTGGAAATTGTCGAAAGCCGACCGAGAACGATTTTTAGATCAAACTTTTTTTAAGATTTTGAGAAAACTGGGAACGTTCCTCTATGTACTACCCGCCACATAAACAAAAAAGAACGAGTGGAGATTTTAAACGGATAATCAAGAACAGGGAATTAATACATCTACGATATGTTATTTTGAGGAATAGGGCATGCTTTTATCTTCTGATTAATAGAATATCAACAACACACACAATAATTAATTATATGGTTGTAATCTATTTGAACATTAAATACCTGTTTTTAACGAAAAAAAACACAAATATATTGTAAATCACATGACTTCATAATAAGATGCTAGCCTTAATAGACAATAGCAAAACACTAAAATCAAATGAAACAAATATACTTATTTTTTGCTGCAAAGAGTTAGAATTTTTTTTTATAAGGTGTATGTACAGAAATTCATAGAACTATCAAAGAATTATAACTAGATACTATAACAGCTACAAATATCACCAAGATATTCCACTTCAACAGAGCTTTCACGATGTTGGTCCGTAAACAATTTCCATATTAAAGTTGTCAACAATTTTCAACACTTTTTTATACATTGCACGAACCTTATATGTGCAATCTTCTCTGATGCGTCCTTCTAGTAAGTCCTGAAAAAGATCATCTTCAAAAACTAGCAGTCTGAATTTAGGAACTCTGGAACGACCTTCTTGGACAGAACTGATATACGCGAAAAGCTCTTGATTTGCTTCCAGCCACATTAAGGCTGTGTTTGCCGCACAAAGCAGCCCGTCATACTTGCTGAAATTAGGAGTTTTGAAACGCTTAGATGCAATTGAGTAGATTGATTTCCCTACAGTAATGAAATGACCCCCATAAAAGTCGTTTGAAATTTCGTTACATGGATTTGCACTGATTGAAACATCCACCAAAAAAGGTTCGCTTTTAGGTAAAGCCGGATAACGCATTCCATACATGTTGTGATTTAAAAATCTTAGTAGATTCAAAATCACCAGGTAAACTAGCTTGTTTGGGGTTTTAAATTTTTGCAATACTGTTCCATAATACAAAAGAGTAATTTCTAAATTATTTGTGATGTGCGCTATAATTGAAATTATTTTTTCTAGTCTGACTTCATCTAAGTCAGTATCATACTCAAAACCTTCTGGCCATTTCAACTCACCCAGATTTTCCAACTGTTCCACATATTGATCATTAATAAGTTCTTCCTTCCCTAACGGTGGTTCTTGAATGTGTATAAACTGTTCGGTTTGGACTTCTTCGGGTTTTTCTTTTGAATAAATATACTTTTGGGCAGAATCATTGAAATAAGTTGCAACTACTTCATCAAAATAAGCTCTTATATGTGTCGAAACTGCTGTTGGGTTGAACTCAATGTAAAAGTCCAAAATGCTTGCCGATCTATAGTTGGCGGTAACAGTAGCAAAAGCAGAAAAAACTTGATGGACTTTACCTGGATTTTTCGATAATACCAAATTTTTTGAACCATATGTAAAAACAAACCCCAACTCAGAATGAGTAAACAAAAACGGATTTTTCTCATGCAATTCATATTTTAAAAGATCAACAAAAATGTGGTAATGTTTATCATACATCTGCCCCACATTAATATTAGTATGAGCTGTTTGATTTTCTCTATCAGTTGGAAGAAAAGAGGCTGATGTATCCAACGCAACACAACGAAACCCATGGAAACGTAACAAGGTGAATAAATTGAAAATAAGTTTTAGATCTTTGAAAGGTGTATCTTTATTGGTTAAAGATTCAAATTTACTGTGAACAACAGATTCAGATCCATCGCAAAAATCATTGTAGAAATTCTTTTCCGGTATATTTATTTTGCAGTGTTTTAAGCTTTCTTTGATGGTTTCAATATCAACAGTACTAGCAACATTTCTATCTGGATTGGCTGCTAGTAAAAGTGTCTTAATTTCGGCAATCGATTTCGAGGTTTTTAAGACATTTGCCTCACCTGTATCTTTATAATACAAATAGCCCTTTAAATCATGAATGATAAATTGACAGAATTTATCACTGATTGCAGAGACATACGCGCGACTTTCTTCTGACGTTGCTTTAATGAACAATTCCAATAAACCTTTTTCAAAGCCATCAATATCACCCTCAAACCAACAATCAATGGATTTTTCGGAACAAAAATATATCTTTGTTTTTAATTGTTCAATAACGTTTTCTAGCCAACTTGATGGTTTTGGCAAAGGCTCATAATCATTTAAAACCAATTCTTTGATTTCAGGGTACCTGTCTGGCAACAAAGTGATCCCATTCAAACAATCAGCAACAAATGAATTATAAATGCCAGGTCTTTGATAGTTCATGTCTTTGGAGTTGGAGGTGTGTTTTGTTGTTTCGTTTAGTCGAAACATTTTTTTCAGATTTATATGCATTCAAGTGCCCAGTTAACTTTGATCATGCTAACTAACCGAATGTTAAAAAAAAAAAAAATGGACTAAGCAAAACAATGTGTCGGGTAAATTATGGGTTGATAGACTATCAATGAACATTTTGACTTTGTAAGATCTAAGATGAACTCTGGACTACTGTGTCCATGATATTGCTCTCCAGTATGTTTACAATTAGTTTTTTCATTTTATTAGATATTTTGCCTTACTTAATATTTTGAAATTAATAATCGGTTTTAAACCGGTATAATAAAAACATGTTCACTATTGTATACATTTTACACTGTATAACAGTTCAATTAAGGCCCGTCACACACAATTTTATATACATATACAATTTTCATTTTTTTATTAAATGATCTAAACAATTTCAGGCTGTAGACTATAATTACGGCCGTATATTCAAACACATGAGCTCTCACGTTATAAGTCTTTAAAGGCTGACGCTAAAATGAAGGAGATAGACACTTGCAGAAAATTTAGAACGTATTGCAAATTCTATATCTTTAATGCGCCGTTTACATAGTTTAGAAAACCTGCAACTTCCTCACATATTATTTTACACGTATCCTTCAAGAAATGATATTCAAGAGATAAAATTAGCCATGATTGACGTACTCCAGGTGGTAGGAATTTTTCAAAATATCATGCCTTGTGTATGGAGAATCGCGGGTTAAGATGGTTGAAGGGCTCTCGTGTTCCAACAATGGCCCAATAGATATGTGATACTTCTCAATCCAACCTTTTAAAGTAACTAGGCGCTCCCTCCAGATTCCAGTAAGCTCATGCTCATACTCATTTTCTTGAAGCAGTTCCTCGATCAAATAATCATTTTGCAAATACAATGCGTTAAAAAAGCGTTTACCACAAAATTGTTTTAGAGTCCTCAAAATGTTTAGGTTAAGAATAAAAAATTCAACTGCATCATATGCTGCAGCAATAGCACTCTCATATTCATTGTTTACTTTGCTCACAATTCTTTTGCTTTTGGAATGCCAATACTGACTACCAATGTGAATAATATATCCAGAATACGAACAGTCTGGATTTTCAAAATTGTAGTGCCCGTCACTGTGTATCTCTACATGTACCATCCTATGCGCCCATTCGCTTTTAGGTGGTGATTGATACATGGTTGAAAACCCCTTTGTTGCATAAATGTACCTGAGTACATGCATTAAATTTACAAAGACAACAATATTTGGATATCTTGCATATCTGCTCAAAACTGAAGCGTAATACTGCAGATCCCATCTGCAATTCCAGGAAATATAATTTAAAATACCAATCATTTGACCACACTTTTGAACATCACTTTGAGTAATTTGAAAATCGTTAAGAGGTCTCAATCCTCTATTTTCAATTTCTTCATCATAAATCTCTCTCTTGAATTGAGACAAGACTCTTTGAATGGGGTTTTCCAAAAACTCAAAATACTCATCGACGGGATGTAAAAGTGGTGTTTTGACATGATTTAAACCAACACTAGTAAAAACAGTGCTTTTAGTGCTTTTCGCGATACTTCAGGAGCAGGTGAGCTTGGTGATGTATTCTTGATGCTCGGATTACATTTTCTACAAAGCTGGTAATGGTAGTTTTGGTGAGCTGAGTTCCCCTCAATATATTTCAAAACTCTTTCAGTTGGGCCCAGAGTAAGACACTCATAATAGATTTCTTGTAAATTGATTGAGTCAGCTGCAGTTTGGGGTACAGAACTTGCCAGCACTTTTGTCAGGACTTCATTAGAAATTTCCTTGCTATTCAATTTGTTTCTCGTTATAATTGCACTAAACAGTTGCAATAGTTGATCAGTGTTCAAGTTTTTAGCAGTGTGTAATGTTTTCAGCACATTGTATATTTTCTGACCATAACTTGGATCGGTAGTTGGTATACTTTTCGAAAGTTGTTCGTATTCTGAAAGTACCTGCCAGGACATGATAATTAGCAGTATATTCTTTCTTAATACGAGATTGAAAAATTGGTTCGTTTGGGTTGTTGTTGTTTGGTTTTTTCTGCACAAAAATTCGGAAGAAACCCTCACTAGTTGATGACGATTGAATTTTCAAACGTTGGAAAAGGTCATCTCTTGAATCTGATTTTTCAAGTGAAAAAATTATAAAGATTTGACCGGGTCACATGCTCAAATTTTTTGCTGTTGAAATCGAGACTATTCTGGCTCGGCTGTTGTGTGAGAATGTTCAGAAGAAACGTAGGAGGATGCTCACACATAACAATGATAGTGTATTGTTTTTTATTTTTTGAACCTGACAGTTGGATGTTAAAATGAAAGACATGTATTTACCAAAGACTACTCATTGTTATTTGAATACTTTCATGATTGCACAACACTTTTAGAAACACCATTTCAAGATTTCCTTATTCTTCATGGCAAAAAAAAAAAAACATGTTACCCTTCTTTTGCTCTCAAAATACCCCAGAAGAAAATGTATCACGAGATTTGCAAATGATTGCAGGAGCGTATTTTCTCGTACAAAAAATTACAAAAGTGTTTTAAACCTAAAAAAAAGTCTAATAAAAATATTTCTCCTGATATCACTGCTGCGGGATATTATTTTCTTTAACAATGTGAGGATGACTCAATTTGCATCGTTTTATCTGTTAAAAGAAACAGAGGACAGAAAAAGCTAGCAAAAAACATATGGCTGAAACTAATATGGCTACAGTCAACACTGGTGTGTTTTCTAGCGAGATAAAACCGAGCTATTCATTAGATGTTGTTTCATTTGGTGTTTATTTGTGCTTAACGATTGTGTTGGCCTACACTAACACCATTTTCTACAAAAAAGGTAGGCACTCCTTCTACTATATGATGCCATGCTTGATTATGTTTATTGTATGCTTCCTCCGTTGCTTTGCTGACTTTTTGAAACTATATTTTTTTGATGATCATTTCAATTCCAAAGAGAGAAACGTATTATGGAGTGCGATCCAAATGTTAATGGCGGCAACTGCAAACTTGGTATTTTTCCCAACCTTATTTTTTATGATCTATCCAATATATTCCTTATTAAAATGCCCAGCAAACACTAGAACAACTTTTTATATGAAACCGTTATATCTATGGATGTTCTATTTTGTGTTTTTCTTATGGAAATTTTTCAGCCCAGAAAAAACACAATCTTTTGTTGTTAAGCAACCTGCAAATTTAACTGCAAGTCATTTATGGAAGCAACTAATTTCTATCTTGGTCTTCACAATCATTCATTGGAATCTTGTGTTTTCTTACAGAAAGTGTTTTGCTGTTGAGCCAGTTTATCGTGCCATTGACAAGAAATGGAAAGCTTTCAATGTTTCCATTGGTATTGCCGAGCTCTGTTTGTTTTTCAGATACTTTGCTAGACTTTCCCGTACAAGCTTTGAACATGATGTTTTGATAAATGACAATAATGATTATTGGGTATTTGTTTTTGAAAGCATGCCGATCGCTATTTCTATCATGGCTTTATTAGTTGCAAATAATTCCTTGAAAAACATTCATGAATTTTGTAAAAATTTAGAATTAAAGGTTAAGAACGTGGCAAACTATTCAATTTCAGATATTTAAGATGACGAACAGTTTGATGTTTCTGTCGAAAAAAAGCTGTAAAGACCTAATGACTTAAAAAGGAGGTGATCATTAAGGTACAAGATTTTCATATGTTGATTTTAGAATTTTGGTCTTACAATTGAATAATTTATTATTGCTTATGTAAATAAGGTTTGTCATAATGTAAATAATCCCATGAGATATTTAAAGATGTAGCCTACTTGTCTTGAATTTTTTAAGCAGGAGAATCCTGTTGTTTGTTTTGCTTTGATAATAAAAAACATTTTCAAAACTAATTGATTGTGTGTAAGGTTGAGAAGTAGCTACGCTTTACATATAAACTGCACATCTTCATATCCTGATTTGACAATCAGGCTCTTGAAAAAATTGATATTTTTAGTTTGATCGTTACTGTACTGAAAATAAAAGTAGTTTCTAACAAAGTAGTTAATTAGCTTACTTAGTACACCTGATAATTTGATATTAACGTGCTACAGGTATGTTTTTTCACCGTGAACAGTTAAGAAACTAGTAGAAACAGCTATTATTTCGGTAACTTAAAAATGTCTATGCGTGTGTTAATTAAACTTTAATCAATACGATGGCATATTTAGGCACTTTAACAAGAAGAACCAGATACGTAACAGTTAATTTTCATTTTCTCTAAAACATCAACTGATTCAGGAAAAATGTTCAAAAAAAAAATTAGACAGGAAAATAAATATATACGGCAAAACATATAACAGTAAATCTTTTTGCTGTTTTTTTATTAAGAATTTTGACTCTGATCTTCAAATAAAATGCAATCAAATGATTAAAAAACATAAATCTACTAGTTTTTATAGTAATAAATAAAGAAAAACAGGAACCTGCTGCTAGTGTTTTTTTGGTAAGGACGGTTATAATGTTTTATAATGTCACACCATTATTTCAGCATTTTTTACTATACCTATCTTTTTTCAAAATAACTTGAATAGCAAAAACCAATTCAAACCACAACTCTACTAAATAATAATAAACTTGGTATAAAAACACTGAGTTCAAAGACGTAGATTGAGAAATTGTATGTAATTTGATTATCTAAACATTCTACTATCAGTGATAATAAACCAACTCAAAAACTACATCCACAAATATTCTCACCAAATATTCTCGGTATATTATAATCTAAAGGCATGTTCACCCAAACTCTATTAATTTTAGGACTAAGCTTTTTAAAAAACGAGTTTTTAATCTTTGTAGCAGCAGCTGATAATGATGTCTCTTATTGTGACTTTCCTACCGGTTATGAACTACAAAATGGTTTTGATTTAGATTTTCCTTCTATTAGTTTTCAGCTACCTTACAATTCTTTTATGCAAACTTCTTTTATTCAAAGTGGTTTCAAAACGTACTCAGATTGGGGGGTGTACACTGGCTACGGCGGAAACTTTTCTCTTAGCTACGACGGAATAGGTCCACCGGTATCCGGCACTGGCATCTCTGCTGGATTTCAGGGCTACACTTTTACAATGGAAGCAAAGGGTTATTTTTACGCCGATACAACAGGAACTTATGATTTTCAGCTAGGTACTGTCGATGATTATGCCATAGTAAGTATTGGTGCAGGAAACGCCTTCAAGTGTTGTCAACAGACTTTTGGTAATGGTTCGGACTTTGAAGAAAATGCCTATCAATTTCGAACATTTGGCACTGAACCAAGACCTGATCTAATAATGAGTGTTGAACTGACAGCCGGTAAATATTATCCAATTAGAGTATTATACATACAAATTGATTATCTGTCACAATATAGTTTGTCGTACAAAACACCTACAAGCTCCACTTTCACTACAGATTTTACGGGCCATGTATTCAGTAGTCTGAACGATTTGCAATACGTGTGTGATTCGACTAATCAATCTAAAACTAGCTCTATTACTAGCAGTGATACTAGAAAGCCTAGTGCCAGTTTTTCATCATCCAGTAAAAGTACAGATCGTTCTTCGAGTACTAGAAGTTCATCAACATCTAGCTCTTTCAGTAGCCAGACAACTTCCAGTCAGTCTATTATATTAAGTTCAAAATCTAGCACCAGCAGTCACTCACCGTTAAGTATTCAAAACAGTACTTCTGCTACTACTATTTCAAGTACTCATTCTAGCATTAGTCCACATGTACAGCCCGAACCTAGTTTTAGCAGTACCTCCGGCACAAAAAGTACAAGTTCATCAGGCAGTTCAACAACAATTGTTACTGCTACTAGCACTACAACTAGTGCTGCAACTTCTTCTAGCATTTCCGATATTGTTAATATTTCCACTAGCAGTACTACCACCGCATCTTCTTTCATCTCCAATACATCTTCCAGTACTTTAAAACCATCTACTAGCTTTATCCCTAGTACCAGAAGTACCATCAGCAGTGAATCCACAAGTGTGTCAGGAATTCCAGATATTACTTACACTAGCTTCATCATGACTTCATCATCCACATCTGCTAGTAGCACAAATATCCTGGTAAATATCTCATCTAGTTTTTGCAAAACAGATACTAACTCTGTTTGCAACATAAAAAGTACAAATACTGCAAATACGACGAGCATACTCGTTATACCTGATGGCCAAACAGCAGTTATCAGCTCCACTGGTACCACAAAAAGCATGAGTAGTAACACTAGAAAGACAGCTACAAAAATTACTTTGACAAAAACCAATGAGTTGACTACAAGCTCAAAAGCTGACAAATCTAGCGGTACACATAGCTTACCAAATGACAATTTGACACAGATTGGTATTAGCACAAATCAATATTTTGGTTCATCTCAACTTTACACTTCAAAAACGGAATCTGAATACGATAACAACAGCTTAAGCATTTTATCTACCTCAATTTTAAATTCCGATCAGGCTACAAGTACTAACAGTGACTTGGATCAAAATGGTTCATCTATTTCAACTGCAAGCAAAGTATTAAAGACAACTGGTACATATTCGGTTGCTTCCACTGGTGCTACAAACATCCCAACAATATCCTCGCAGTATTTAGTTTTCAGTGATGTGAGCTCCAATAATAGTATGGCTGGCTCAGTGTCACAGTTCAAAAAAAGAAGTATTTTTTTATCAATATGGTGTTTTGCTTTGACAATTATTTTTCAAATTTGAAAACTTTTATAAGAGTGTGCTTCAATATCTTCAGAATGAAAATTTGATTTTTCCAAACTCTGAGATTTATATTTGTATATAAAGTTTAAATGGTTCTTTAATATTTTTTTAGATTCCGTCTTTACATATAAGGATCAAAACTAACCAATCTTGAAGAAAAAGCATATCTATTTCAGCATCTTCTTTCATTCTTCTAAGATCACATGTTGAAAGCTATGAAATTTATATTCAAAATTTTATACGAAATAATCATTAAAACCAACATGTCTAACAGATATTAGTCCTGAGAGGAGTTTTCAATTAAAAAAAAAAAATCAATGAAGACACAAAAGTTTCTGATATCGCGATAGCGTGAACCCCTTATTCAAATTTTAGCGCCATTGTTATTGATGTTTGCTGCTGGGGCAACGTCATCCGCAGAGTTACCTGTTGCCGCAGCAGCTGGTGCTTTTTTCTTTCTTGGCTTCCTTACTTTTGGTTTTTCATCTTTTGGTTTATCCTCTTTAGGCTTAACCTGTCTTCTTTTCACAGGTGCCTTACCTGTGGCTCTTCCTCTAGCTGCCTTCGGTTTGGCTGCTGGTTTCTTATTTTCCGTTTCTTGTTGTTTCGTGTCATTTTGTTGCAGCTGTTGCTGTTCTTCCTCTTGCTGTTTCATCATTTGAGGTTTGTTTGCCATTTTAGCTAGTAAAGCTTTACCTGCGTTGGAATTTTTAAAGTCAACAGCAAAACCTAAAAAGTTTCTTCTTTGAACAGGTTGGGAATATTGCAACATCATTTCTTCGTAAGATTCGGTAGGCTGTTTGTATACCATTTCTGTATGTGGATTGGTTCCTCTGGTGTGTGGCTTATCACAAAGTTCTCTATGATTGACATCCAACTCCAAGTCCATTCCAAATTCTTTTTCTAAATTGGCATCTAGAACTTCGAATGGGTTTAGTGGTACACTTAGATCCAAATTACGGTTTGTCAACGTTAATAGTTCTGACTCGACGTTTTGATAAATGGCATCGGACAGTTTATGTACATCACTCATGGCCAACATGTCATAATATCTAGTCAAATCAGTAGGCCGTAGCAAAGTTCTGTAAATTCTTGGTCTCTTCAACAAAGACATTTTTGCTTCGTTGGGTTTGAATAATGGTACGTTGTTATTTGAAGGTTTCTTAACTGGAGGAGCCACGTCAGTAGTGTTTGTGTGATCAAAAACTTGCAAAATTAAGTTCCCTTCGTAAAATTGAATATCAGAGTCAGACAAAATATCAATCAAACTCGCAGGTATCAAACCCCGGGCCACATACTCCAAAAAGTCTTTCAATGTTTCGTCATTCTTGTTTAAAGTCAACCCATCACCTCCAAACTCTTGTCTGTAACTCCCACTTCTGGATTTGTTCGGTGGACAAATTTTGTAGGCACTTTCATATATGTGCAACTCAAAACTCTGCATGAACTTTTCGTATTTTTTCAAAATACTGTCGCTGTCTTCCGTAAATTTGTACACTCTTCTAGGGTGATTATAAACGGTACCCATAACCATGTTAAATTGTTGCTCAAAAGAAATTGCGTTCTGTCTCTGTTGTTGCTGGGACTGTTGTTTAAGTTTTTGTTGCATTTGATGTACTTGAAGAGGCGTCAATTGTTGAATTTGTTGGAATGTGATACGCAGTTGCTGAGCAAGAACCATAAGTTGCTGCTGTTGAGCAGAAGTCAACTGTTGATCTTTCAATGGTATCTGCTGTTGTAAAGATTTCTGTTGTTGTGGTTGTCCCTGTGGAAGTTGTACCTGTGCTGCGGCCATTGGTTGGTTAACTGCATTAAGGTTGGGCTGTGATAACTGTGGTTGATTTTGCAAATTAGGATTGGCTGCACCACCTGGGCCTATATTATTCATAGTCGAATTGTGTTTGTGTTGGTTTTTTCTATCTTGTCTTTTGTTTTCCTAATTTTTTTCCTTGAATTTTCAGTCTTTACATTAACTTGGTTGTTGTACATCATCTTAGAGCATGTTTATCGAATGAGAAAACATACAAGTTTTTCTAGTTCTTTTCTGTTTACTTTCTTGATGTTTTTTTTTCACGGATTTGCATACTTCTAAGTCCGAGATGTCTTTTAAAAACCATTGTCCGCAACATGTTGTCCGAATTTAGTTAAATTGTAAGTAAATACAAATAATATCAACTTCTACTACTACTACCACTACACAATACTATATAAGACACCATCAAGTTTTCAATTGAGACCAGACTTCTTGAATACCAAAAATAGATGTAGTCAATCCTGCCAATCCAACATTGGAATCATTTGATTTCAATTTTTTCAAATTGTTCAACACTACGTACAAGTCAAGAGAGTCCGATAAAATTTTCTTGTATGATGACACTAATGTTGCTTGTGAAAAGTTTTTGTTGGAAGATTTGTCTTTAAAAAAACACATTGGCCCAATAAATTGCCCGAAAAAATCAATATCATAGAGAGAAACCACCATACTACTTGTCAACCCATATAACCAGCATACATTTGTATATTTGACAATTGTTTGTGCAGTTTTAGGACTCAAATTAATCAATTTCAACATTCTGAAAAGTGTGATTTGATCTAAAAACAAGTATCCTCCAAAAAACAATACTTTTGATATTTTGATAATGTTGATCAAGTTCTCTGTTGTACTCTTCTTAACAATAACGTTTGTCTTTGGGGAGAAATGCATATCGTACATTTTACTGGCTGTTTGCAAACTACTCAATGGTTTCAAAAATCTCAACAATTTACGACTCAATGCAAACTGTGCTGCCAATTGTTTGTACAACAAGTTCCCAGTGCTGTTGAATAATATTCTGTTCAAATATTGTAGCAATCTCAATATTTTTTCTCTACCTTGGACTGACTCTAAAAATTTAAGTAACCGTGTTAAAACGGGGTGGTAGATTATATTGTCACAGACCATTTTTTTTTTAAAAGTATGAATTTTTTGTCAAAGTTTCTCTTGTTGTTTCATATACCTATTTTCCTTATGTGCATTCTTGTGATATGAATGTTCATCTTGACTTTTCATTGAGTCATCAAAGATTGTCCAAAATAAGTCTCCTGAATAAACTAATAATTTTTCTCTTGAAGCGGGGTAACTTATTTTTAAGAGATCATGTACGATCAACACAAAGCATTCTAAGCTCCAAAGAACTACAATAGAAATACCAGAACCTATTTATATAGATATATATTAGGGTGTGTCTGTGTTTATTTAACTAAAAATTTATTGATTGATAACATTATATTACTCATTTTTCTATTGTTTCTTGTCAATATTTTATGTAATACCATATAACAGTAAAGAGAAAAGACGAACATACATTTAAACTAATGGAACCTTGACACTATCTTGCATATCGTGGTATAGTTTCGTTCTTTGGCTTTATTTAATTAGGTCCATCACCTATGAAAGTAACTGATTGTTAGAAATACTTTTCTTAGACATCAAATACTCTAAAATAGCTCAAGTGTCTATACAAAATAGCAGCCAAGGACTACATTGACGCATTAAACAAAACAAAAAAAGAAAATCGGAAAACCGGAAGAAGAAAAAAAAGTCACAGAGAAAAAAAAATAAAAATTAACACAACAATGAGAACTTAGACGTGTTCAATATAAAGGAACGCGTTTACAAGAAGCAATAAAACCAAAAAAAACTAAGAAAAAACCGAATAAACATCTATAATGGGGTATTACGATATTGATGACATATTAGCAGATGCTACAAAAGTACCGTGTAAATTCAACTACACTATTCCTGGGTTAGGATACCTAGAGAGCAATCCCGGCAAACCATTGAACAAAAACAGTAAACTAGAATTGCCGCTATGGATGGCTAGAATTTTGGCAACAGTCGCTGTGAATGATCAAAACGAGAACGACGACGGTATGGATTTTAATCAAGAAGAACAAATGAAGTCTTTCATTGACTTGCTGATACCAGAAATGTTTCAAAACAAAGTCTTCAACGCTATCAAGAGTGGTAGTACGTCTTTAGATGTACACAGTATTTGTCCGTATTATTATGCGATGGCACAGCAATGGTCGTATTTGTACCAGAGTGAGAAATTATCAGAACTAATAAACAACATGTTACGGGAAAGGGCCGTTAAAATTTGCAATTTTGCATCGTACCAACTACTTCAACAAGATAAAGAATCAACTTCTGTTATGGGTTACACTGATTTGAACAGTCAAAACTTTTTATTAACTTTAGACGAATTTGAAAAAGAGTTGTACAGAAAAACACAGGAAAGTTACAAAAATGTGGAAAATTGGTTACATAATTGATATAATATAATATAATATACAAAACAATCATTCTTCGTCATCTGACGGATCGTTCAAAAAATCATTGGCTTCGTCGTCGCTGTCTTCAATAAGCTCATTGGATAAAGTAGATTTCTTAGATCTTGGCTTAGAAGATGTAATAACTTCTGACTCTTCATCGTCAGAGTCGGATAAAACAGCTTTAGATTTCTTTCTACTCTTTCTTCCACTGTCACTCTTAGTTCTTTTTCTCTTACCAGAGGCATCACCTTCAGTAAATTCATCGTCTTCGTTCACTGGTAAGTCGGTGTCCTTGTCCTGTTCATCACGAATCATCTCAGCACGTTCTTGAATCAATTTCTGGGCAGCTTCTTGAAGTTTCAAGAATTCGGCAGCGTCTCTTTCTTTCTTTAATCTGTCTTCTTCCTCTTGTACTTTTTGTTCGCTGGTTTTTCTTGCTTCTTCTTCAAGAATAAATTTTCTGGCATCTTCCAAACGCTTGATGACACCGCCTTCAAAGTCTTCTTGTTCTTCAATGCTATCAGCAAGTTTTTCTTTCAAAGATTTATCACATTTATTAATTTTATGTTTCAAATCTTCCTTACTGAAAAATTTGACCATCTTTTCATTTTCCAAAATTGATTTCAAAGATGCACTAGACTCTGGCAAACTTTCAGCAACTTTTTTCAAATCTTGTAATGTTCTCTTTGTTGGATCCAATCTACATAACATGCCTCCAATCGAGATGAATAAAGACGCTTTATTGTATTTTAGATTGTTTTCAAATTTCTCAAAATGAACGTTATTTGCAGAGGCCCTTTCAACATATTCCAAACTCTTCCAAGCAAACTCTAAACTGGATTCTTTAACACCTCTCAAAAACCAAACACGGCCTAGCAAATTCAACACATCAGATTTCTCAACATCAGTTGTACATTTAGACAAGGCAATGGTATAGTTATCAATAGCCTTCACGTGTTCGCCCAGTTCAGCCAAACAATGACCTAAATTCAAATAAACACTCTTGTCATGTAGAGAATCTCTGACTTTTCTTAAAACATCTAAAGCTTTGTTGTAGTGAGAATTCTCAGCAAAACAAATAGCTAAACCTTGAGCAGCATAAACATTGTAAGGATCCAAACTTAAAACCTTGTTGTATAGATGGATAGCTTTGATGTAGGAATGCTTGATTCTTTCAATCTCTTTTGGAGAAGACTTGGATGAAGATCTCTTGGAGTTTCTGGCAACGTTGATGTAGACATTAGCCAAAGAGATCAATGCATACAGGTCATGCGAGTCAAGATTGGTTAAAGTCTCTTTGTTGTGTTTACTTTCCAATAATTCGCCGGTACTTTCATCAACTTTTTTAGCACTAACATTTTTCAAGTACCAAGAGTACAATGAACGAGCCTCCAAGTTTTGAGAGTCAGTTTTCATTAGTTCTTCAATCTCGGATTCCAACTGTTGGCCCCTTTCCCCCTTAGCGTAGTCAATAAATATATGTCTCATTCTTGCAGTGATGTATGCTGGGTTTGTTTTCAAAATATCATTGTAAGTGTCAACTGCAAAATCTGCGTTTTCTTCGGTTTCTTCCGAGGTTCTGGCAATATTGAAATCAATGGTCAACAATGACTCCTTGTTTTTGTTGGCTTCCTTGGCTTTTTCAAAAAATTGTTGAGCCTTGGTCATGTCATTCATTGAGAAGTAGTAACAAGCCATGTTGTTATAGACTTCAAGCGGAACAGATTCATTCATGTACTCTAATTGTTCGACGACCTTGCTTAAACAATTCAATGACTTCAAGTACAAATTTTTCAATTCGAATAATTGCGATAAAGTTAAGTAAGCATTGACATTTACAAGCTGGGTTTTTTTGGCCTTGGTCAATCTAACGTATTTTTCCAAAAAGAAAATTGCCTTGTCCATAACTTCTGCTTCATTGTTTGCACTTTTTTTGATAGATCCAACGGCCCGACTTTTATCTTTCTTTTCTAAGCCAACAACTCTGCTAGAATACAGCATACCTAAAACGTAGTTCAATTCTTGGATGTTCTCATTGGTTTTATACAAGTTTTCAAAAGTCAACAAAGATTCTTCGACTAAATTGTTTTGGTATTGCGATTGACCTAAACCAAATCTGCTTAAAAAGTTTTCATCTGAGCTTTTCAAACTTTCTTGGTACAATTGAAAAGCGTTTTTGTAGTCTTTCAACGCGTAATAAGCTCTACCAGACCAAAAACTTATCTCAGATGCCAAATCATTCGTTAACAATGGTCTCAAAGGTTGAACTTTCTTGTAAATATCTAAAACTTTGTGGAAGTCACCTTTGAAGTAATAGTAGTTTTGCAATAAACAATACAAAACTGGCGAAACTTCCTCGACTTGTTTATATTGTGGCAATTCTAAACCTCTTTGAACTTGCTCATTAGTTCTTTGTGTGCTGACCTGGAATAATTCTTGAAGATCTGTCAAGTATGTAGTGTATGATTTCACAAACTCTTCGTCATCACCAGATTTATGCAATGTGCTGTGGAACTCACTCAAAGTGACTAATATTTTAACTGTTTCATTCGCTGGGTTGACTTCTAGAGATCTTTTCCATGAAGTGATAGCCATGTCATAATCTTTCAATTGCCAGAAACACAAACCAATCCCAATTCTTGAATCAGGTTGTAAAACTGGATTTAAAATCAATAATTCTTGGAAAAGTTTCAAACTTGCTGTATAATTCTTTTTTTGGTAGAATAGTTTAGCTTTTAGCAACAAAAACAAAACATTGACGCTGGCTTGTTGACCTTTGGCAACTCTTTGAGTTTGAGAGGACACAATAGCTTTCGAAAACAATTGTGCTGTTTCCAAAGCTTTGTCATATTGTCTTCTTTGATAGTAAATATCAATTGTGGCCAGCATATTCCCAATCCAGGTTGGTTCATAATCAATAGCTGATTTCAAATGGTATTCACTCTTTTGTAAGTAACTGTCTCTATTTTGAACTTGGTCTAAACCACACTTTTTGACCAACGAAAGGTAAGCCCATGTTAAAAAAGTGTGTAATTGAGCTGACATAGGACCTTGAAAAATATCTAGAGCCAATTCAATCAATTTTATACCTTCTTTCAGTTTATTTTGGTTGCAATAAGCAATGGCGATTTTCAACCAATGTTCTCTGTTAGAATTTTCTTCAATCAATAAAGAGGTCAATTCTGTAGGATCAGGTGGCAAATCATTCACCAAATCGATACTAACGACTTCGTCTGAGTCTTTCAAGGGAATATCAAAAGTTGTGTCCCATTGGATAACCGGGTAGATGTTTTTCTCTTGTGAAACACCACTATTATGTTGAGACTGTTGACTGGATGGCAACGACATGAGTGTTCTTTTCTGGCTTTTTTTTTAGTCTTTTGAACTTTTAATTGATACGATTACTAAATATTGGAATCTTATATCCTAATGTTCCGTTTGTTATGTTCATGGCAGTTCTGAAAAACAAGAGTTCAAAAAGTGGAAAAAAAAACTTTTTTTTTTTTTTTTGGATAACAACTTTTGATCGTATAAAGTGATATTCCACGTGATTTGTCACTTTTCTTTTTTTGCAGTTTTTGGTTTTTTTTGCTTTTTTGAGTCGTGAGTTGTGATATGACATTGACTGATCAACTGTATCAATGAGAATATTTAGACAGTAATTAGTTACAAATGAGAAACTAAGAAAATCAAAATCAAAACCAGGCAACAAACAAAATATGTCAGAACCTATTGAGAAGCGTATTTTTGTTGGTAATATTCACCAAAATTTGCATGAATGCTGCGAAGATTTGTTTGTTAGATTTGGGAAGATTGGGAAAGTCACCTCTAAGCAATTCGAAGAGCATGATCATTTTGCATACATCAACATGGAGTTTACTACCATGCATGATTTTCAGAAATTGAAAAATCAGTTCAACAATGTCAAATTTAAAGGTAATACTTTGAAAGTTGACTTGGCCAAGGAAGATTTCTATGCCAGATGGGTCAGAGAAAACACCGGTGACGACTTGGAAGGCAGAATCAAAAAAAATAAAATCTTGAAACATGAATGGGAACATTACAAAAAGATACAAAATATTAAAAAGACTTGGTTGGACAGAAGACAGGTGATATATGGTAGACATAGAACAATTCCTAGATCTGCTAAAGGCCTAAGAAAGGTCACTTTTAGAATTTTTAACGAAAGAGGTGAATTGAAAGTTTACAAGTGCTACAAAAATAAACTATGGGGTTATGATAAGAAAAAAACTATTAGAGACTTGGTTTTTGAATTTTCTAACAACAAATACTGGAAAGATGGTAATCATCATATTGTGGAAAGGTTGGATTACTCTAGGTCTAAAGTTTTTTTCAAAAACGGGGATATTTTGCGTATTAGCAGTAAAATGCAAAAGGATGCTGATACAAATGGTCATCAAGAATCGAATCATCAAGATAATGAGAGTGAAGAAGAAGGAGGAGCTAGTTTAGAAAAAGAGCACAATGTCAACAGTGCTGTTTTGAATAATCTTTTGGGTAATTTCAATTTCGACAAACCAATGACTTTGAATAATGGTGTTGAAGAAAACGAAGAATATGGGTCATCCGACTACGAATTCAGTAACAAGTATCTAGATCAAAGTAGTGAAGATGAAAAAAAAGATGAAGAAACTACCAACACAAACGAAAGTAAAGTTGAATCTGAAAATTATTCATCTTATTCTCAGCCTACTGAGGAGCAAAATCAAGAAGAACAAGAAGAACAAGTAGAAAAAAGAGACGACGATGATGAATCTGAAGAAGAATTTATGCCAACTTTTGGTGCCGCTCCTGCTCTGGGAACAATCAGTAACACTGAAACATTAAGAGGTTTATTTGCCGACAAGTCTGCTCCATCCTTCAAGTTGATTCAAGACGATGATGATGACATTGATCATGAAAAAGATGTTGAAATGACTAAACAAGAAGAAGAAAATGAACCAGTTGCATCTATTGAAGAGTCTTATAATTTTGATACCACTAGTCGTACCAGAAATGAGAATGGATTATTTTTCCCACATTTTGATTCATATTTCTTAAACGGTCAAACCCAACTTGCAAAATTGAAACCAAAGGAAATGGAAACTTTTGTTGATTGGGACAAACAGTTCTGGGACAACAGAGCTGAATGGACTAAAGAACTAAAACAGAAAAAAAGAGATGCCATTAGAAAATGGAAAAAGAAAAATAATCAATCAAATATTCTTTTATAGACTAAATAAATATATAACAAATGTACATTAAAATTATTGTGATATAAATTCAGAGTTTTTTCATGTTTTCAAAGCTTTAAACAAAAAATGCTATTTCTTCTTCTAAGTTCCTTACAAACTACCAAATTTGACAGCCATTTCAACAGCAGCTGCACCCCAATCTTCACCGTGGTTGTGCATGGTTTTACCTTCGTCAATCCCAGCTCTGGCCATAGCTTGTTCTTCGGTCAAACAGGTTAGTAGCCCAAAAATGATTGGTTTCCCAATTTTGTTTTGTAGATTCATCAATGCGTGGGTGACTGATTCAGAAATATATTCAAAGTGCATGGTGCTACCTTTGATCAAAACACCGATAGGAATAACAACATCAATTTCTGGATGCAATTTCTTCATGAAAACTTCAGTAGAGTATGGTAATTCGTAAGAACCTGGAACACTTTCAACAATGATGTTTTCTTCTTTAACCCCCAATTCTTTCATTCTATTGATGGCACCGTTGACTAATGCGTCAATGACGACTCTATTCCATCTAGCATGGATGATACCAACTTTGACGTTAGCCCCGTTGTATTGTTGATCGATTTGTCCTAAACCTTTGACAGCCATTTCTTATTGTATTTATATGCTCTGCTTTTTTTTTTTCTTTGTTTTGATGTTTTATCTATCTTTTTAATAGCATATCCATTTAACCAATTGATACATGTGAGAACAAACCATTTCACACATTCAAGATAACTTCGAAATCTTTTATATATCAGCAAAACCTTGCGGTGTGTGTTATTACGTCAGCATTGGGTAATACAAGAAAAAAACACTAGGCGACGAAAATGTCGTCTGGATAATTTGTGCACGTGATCAGCTCAAACTACAGTATGCCGTAATTTTTTGAGTCATGTGATACGTAAGAGAGAGTATCTGGGTTTTCCTGGGTTTATCAAGACTGAAAAGTCCATGGGACTGCTCTCAACATATGTTGAATAACGACCCTTATTTTTCAAAAAATAAACATTTAATTAGTACATAGCTCTTACAAATTTATCAATTCTTTTTTTTCGTTGTATTTCAGTAATCGTTAGGTGTTTCAACTGTAATGTCCCTGGCGTATTGAGAACCACCTTTAGTGTCTATTGCTTCAGCCGTATCCTCATCCACATCTCCTTTATCTTCGGTATCTCTTGGCACATGGTTCAATTGAACACTTGGAGCGTATTTCGTGTGTTCCAAATTTTGAAAAATATTGGTTAAAATCTTGTCCAAATATTCCGGCGAGTTTGCGTTAAACATATTGGAAGGTCTAACATCCAATTTGTAATCTGGTCCGAAATATTCAAAATAGTCATTGTACGGTAAGTCTTCGTCTAGTATGACGTTGTTCAAAATACCGGTTTCAAATGCCCATGTTCTAGCAACATTTCTCATCGTATACCCACCACCACCTAAAACCATCATTGGAATACCAAAAGATTTTACATAATCAACACAGTTGGCATGCCCTCTCATAGATAGATTGAAACACCCCAATCTGTCCCCGGACAAAGAGTCACCACCACATTGCAAAACAACTGCAGAAGGCTGGTACCATTCCATGATTTTCCCAATAACAGGCTCAAAGACATTTTGGAAAGTAGCATCGTCTATACCATCTCTCAATGGAACATTCACCGAATAGTTTTTCCCCTTCCCAACCCCAATATCTCTCAATTCACCAGTACCTGGGAAAAACTCTCCGTATTTATGGAACGAACAGGTCATGACTCTGTCAGTGGTATAAAATGCTTCTTCAACACCATCCCCGTGATGAACATCAATGTCGATATATAAGACTCTTGGATGATATCTTAGTAACTCTATGATACCCAATACAATATCATTTAAATAACAAAACCCTGAAGCTTCAGATTTTTTCGCATGATGTAAACCACCTGCATAGTTAATTGCAACGTCACATTTCCCTCTGTTAAGTCTTGCTGCACCTTCCATAGAACCACCACCTGAAATACTACAATATTCATATAAACCATCGAAAACAGGACAATCGTCGTTGATGTTAAATTTTACACTTTCTTTGGCAAATTGAGAAACATTATCTGGAGTGACTCTAGACAAGAAATCAATATACTCGTCGGTGTGAAACTGGCACATTTCTTGTTTGGTGGCTGGTTTTGCTCTGTAAATTTCCATTTTCTTGTATAGCCCATAGTTCATGATCAAGGAGTGAGTCATTCTAATTCTGTGTGGTTTCATTGCATGACCAGCTCCGTATGCGTAGTTACCAACGTCTGCGTCATAAAAGTATGCAACTCTTCTTTTTTCATTTGGTCTAATTGTGATACCATCAAAGGGTTTTTGTTCATACACCATTTTCTGATTTGGGTTTTAGCTTTTTCTTGTGTTTGAATACGCGTTTATATATAGAAGTTCTTGCTTGGGTTTTTAGGTTGCCTTTTCTAAAACGTTTTGAATATGATCCTCTGGTAAGATTTTGTAAATAAACAAGGAAATCTTTCAAACTTGCCTTAATCTCGAATCAAATTAAAACAAAAAAAATAAACAAATACCTAAATTTTGTTAGCAAAAAGAAAAAATTAACAATAAAAATCTTGAAGAAAAAAAAATCTTGCAAAAAATATAGTAATCATCTTACCCGAGCTAATAATGTTCATAGATACCCTTTTTATGATGTTCAAAGGTTGCAACAATGTCTTACAAAAATATATACAGAGTTAAGGTTATTTGTTCGATTCAAAACTGTCTCTTAACTTCAGATAGTGAGCAAGTTCCTCTTTTGAAACACTTGGAATCAAAGATTCTAATGATTCTAAGAAGTCTTGCTCTTGCACAACTACTTTGTAGTCCTGTTCTGTGGCAACATTATCAAACCAATATTTCAATGATTTTTTCCCATTGTTGATTGGGTCTATGTTCTTGTATTGTTCGTATATTTCATCAATACTCTTTGTAGTTCTAATCATTGATTTTAAAATAGAGTCAGAGCACAACGCATAAAAGTCTGCACCTGTGTAGTTGAAGGGGCATTTCTCTGCAATTTTTGCTAGATCCAGTTCCGGATCTAAATTAAACTTTCTTGTCAAAGCCTTTATGATGTTCAATTGTTTTTCATTAGTGTCACTGATACCCAAATAAAGCATCTTGTCAAATCTTCCCGGTCTCAATAACGCTTCATCTAACAAGTCCGGTCTGTTTGTTGCACCAACTACAAAAACCCCATCTCCTCCTTCTCCATTCGCACCGTCTAATTCTGCTAATAACTGGGACACTATACGGTCCATTACACCGCCAGAGTCCCCCTTATCGCCTCTTTTGGGTGCAATACTGTCCAATTCATCAAAAAAAATGACACATGGCTTGGCATCTCTTGCCTTTTGGAAAATTCTTCTAACATTGGCTTCACTTTCACCAATGTACATGTTCAAAAGTTCGGGTCCTTTGACACTAAAGAAGTTTAGAGAAAAATTTGTGGCAATAGCTTTTGCTAATAAGGTTTTACCAGTTCCGGGAGGTCCGTAAAACAACAACCCACTTCTTTTACGCATGCCGTTGCTAAACAACTCAGGATTCTTCAACGGCATATCAATAGTGTCCATAATTTCATCTTTTACAATATCCAAACCACCAACGTCATCCCATGTGACATTTGGAATTTTAGGAGCACCAATCGAGTCAGAAAACTCATCCCTTGCTCTGTTTATTGTTTTGAAAACAATTTCATTATTTATTGGATAGACTTCTGTTGAAGTGGCTCTTGAAATGATGTTTTTCAAATCCAATGGAGTCAAACCAGCTGACTGCATTGAAAAACTATTGAAATCAAGATCGATATCTGGTGCAACAGATTCGAGATAAAATTGGAAAATTTGAAATCTTTGTTTTTCCGTTGGGACTTTAATTTCAATTTCAAAATTAGTCAAAGTTCTAATTAACTCTGAATTAACTTTGGAAATGTCGTTTGCTGTGAATATCAATGTCAAATTTCTCGAGTATTCTAAAAGCAAATTTTTCAACTGTGTTTGGGTCTTGGAATCAGATAGATTGCTACCTGGTCTATTGCTCAAATTCAAGAACTCAATGTGATTAAAAAGAATGATCGATTTGTGTGTGTGATAATATTTGATTATATGGTCCAATTTGCCTCTAATGACACCCACCAATTTTGCAGATGACTCCATCATTAAATCCATACAATCCAGTTCAATTAAGTTGATTCCTAGATCTGTAGCTATTGATTTCACTAAATTTGTTTTGCCATTATGGGGAGTAAAAGAATACAATAGTATTGGTGCATGAGCCTTCACTGTTAAAATCTTGTGCAACATGTCATATTCTTTCCAATCCTCCTTGTTGTATTTGAAAACTGGAGGTAAATTAAAATATTTGATTTGATCGTACACTTGTCTTGGAATTGATATCGCATCGCAGTAGTTCTTGATGTAAATGTTTGAGTATTTGTCAACTGTGAAATGACCAATATTAACATTGCAGTCGACAACTTTAAACCAGACAATATTGTCGCAGGTATCCAAACTCTCTGTATATTCGTAGTCTTCTTCTTCTTCTTCATCATCTTCTTCAACAAAAGATTTCTTTTTGGAATCAATCAAAATAGGAATATATTCTCCAATTGTCAATAGTCTTGATTTTTTTTCAAAAAACTTGGTTAAATTTTTCTGGGTGATATTTTGATACAACTTTTGAGACGATATTGTGCTTGTTACTCTTGAAAGATGAAGTGAAGTTGCGTGTGGAAAAGTTTCAGCTGAATTTTGGGTACAATTCCATAGTGGTCTTATCTCAACACTAAAATCGTTGGAAAGAATTCCATGGATCATTGTTTGTGGGTTACCAAAGACACAGCGAGTCTCTTGATCAATGTCATTAGGACTCAAAATAATCATCATCTTGCATACTTTGATAAACCCAGTAGAAAAAACTAACTCAACTAACATCCCACTACTACATCCTAACTTTTGGAAAGTTTCTTCAGTTGCAAATAATAAATTCGATTCATCTGTTTTAGATAGATCCAACTCTGGTTTTAATAATGCTTTATCTTGCACGGGGATCGGTAATGGTTTAAGTGTCCATTTATTTGATTCAATTTTTTTTCCATTCACATCTTTGATTCCTTCATCTGTTAACACGATTTCCGTATAATCCTCTTTATATACCCCGAACTTTGATGGATAACATTTCAACACTTTAGCCCAATGATTAAAAATCTCGTCATTCTGGTGAATGAAATTCGGTATGTTGGCTTTCTTTTTAATAAATACTACGCGTTCCTGATAGTCTGGGAGTTTTTGAAGCTCGGCATATAATTCGTGGTTCAATTGAACCTCAATCTTTGACAAAGTTGTCAAGTTGTTAGAATTATAAGATGCAATCTTTCCTTGAGGAATTGGGAAACTAGACTTTTGATTTGTAAATATTTTTACAGTATTTTCAGGTAGGTCCAAATTCAAACCAAAGCATTTGACTTTGCCATAAGGTGATCTAGTGGTATATGAAGGTAGGAAAACTTGACAATAATTGGATGTTTGTTCTGTTTCACATAATGTATCATAAATATCTTTTGAAACTTCAACTTTGTTTGACAGTGACAAATTTGTTGTCAACGGGTGAAACACCAACTTGCATGTGATCCATGCATTGTTAATTCTGTCCATCCAGTATGGTTTGTTCTATTGTTTATAGGTTAAATAAGATTTTTTCTTAATTTCAAGTATGACTCTTTCCCCCACTTAGTATCGCTTAATTTTTCAACTTCGAAAATTGTGGAGCGAATTAAAAAACCCAGTGGAAAAAAAACTACCCATAGTAAAAACCAAGATAAGAAAAATAGTGTGAGGAATGACCTTTCTATGCTTGAGTTTTTTGGAATTAACTACATACGTTGATAAATGCTTTTCTCTATATGCTAAAAAAATAGTATGTTAAATTATGTACAAGTTGTAAGTTTATAAATTACTCAAAAGTGAGAAATTACACCAAGGGGGAGATTAAATTAGCCTAATTTGAATAGTTTTGCATCAAAATGTCCTTTGCTTCATTGATCTTACTTGCGAGCAGAGGTGAGCCATTTCTGTCTGGATGATTCAAAAACATCAATTGTCTATGCCTACTTTTGATCAAAGCCAAATTTATTTCACTGTGCTTCATGTCTTGGAAATTAAAGATCAACAAACTCTCTTCGCGGTTCACAGCTTTGTAGAAACCACCCTGGTAATCCTGAAGAAATTGTAAAATCTTGATGTGCTTTAATGTTTCCGGGTCTTCGTGAGACATCGGTGATTTCACAGTGTTTGCTTGACTTATAAACTCAATATCGTTCAAATTAGCTATATCTACTTTGTGTAGTCTTCCATATCTTGCCCAAGCTTTTAATCCAGATTTCAAAAAAACAGCTGTGGCTGTGATACCTGATGCAACCAATAGAGGTAATACCATTTTAAATTGTATATGTGACTAAATGTGTCGGTTTTTTTCTAATTCATTCTTTTATATTGTGTCCATTTTGAAATGTTAGTTGATAATGAAACTTCCATCTTGACATTTTTGCAGCGAAATGATCAATTGTCTCCTTGTCAGAAGAAGAAAGGCAAAAGAAAAAAAAAATTCTGCTGCACAACTTAAATGACAAGGGGGAAACTTCCTATCTCCTCAGAAACCATCGTACCGCCGTCACGTGCATGATGAGCACGAAAGGTGGTCAATTCAAGCTCTCAAACAAAGAATAACGCTTATACCGCCAATCTTTGCATTAATCGCTGTTGTAATTCTATATCTTTCTTATAAGTCTCATTAACATGAAACCATAAGCCCTTATTCTGCATATCATGGTAGTTTGTTGATTCATAATGATTAGCTACAGGAATGAACCATTCCTTGATATTTGTGCCCATGATCGATTCCCAGTTCTTTCTAAAACTACCCAAGTCAAACACATGGAACTGCAAGGATTCGGTAGCTTCTGATCTCTTATAAGGATTGATGTGTTTGTACATTCTACTCTCAAGCATAATGTCGTGCTCTTCTAGTCTGTCATTTCTTTCCATGTCTTCAATGGTTGTGACATTCTTCAGTACCAGCCATATGGAAAAAGAGCTAAATAAGATCATCGAGATCGACACAACAAATGCTAAAATAAATGTCAATAAAATGTTCACTCCAACGGGATCACTCTCATACGATATGTTTTTCATCCAGTTGTATAGTGTAACGAAATTTAAAATTAGAATGAAAATGGAGTATATTGTTCCGTACAATAAAAACTGAATAAAATATTTATGATTGTTATACCCAACACATATTCCAAACCAGGGACAATGATGGTCCATTCTAAGTACACATTTTGCACAAGTGGAGCAATGGTGACATCTATCCGGTTTCCAAACATGGCATTTCTCACAAAATACTGGGTTTAAATTAACACTGTGTTGTACCAATAGTGCAGGGTTTTCTCTCTTATTGGTGTTTGTGTGTGTTTCTACTGTACTTCTATCAGACAACAGTGAGTAGGTGACATCAGTTGAAGAGTTGTTGGGTGACGACAATATGTCTCTATAATCAGTGGCATATCCTGGGCCAACAATCAAAACTTTAAAGTAAATGTAAAGACATATTAAATATAGTAGAAACACAGTAACCATTAAAAGAAAAGATTCTGTCTTTCTAATGAAAACTGTGACCCACAACGTGTATGTAAGTAATGTACATGTCAATATTGCAGGAATTATACTGTTCAACTCCATCTATAGGATATGTATTGAGTATGGTGGATTTATTTGAAGGGTATTTTTTGATTGTTTTGTGTGTTTTGTGTGTTTTGTGTCTACTTTATAGTAAATTCTTTCTATATTTAGAGTTTGATATGTTCATTTGATAGCACTGCCTCGGGAGTTTAGAGAATCCTGGTTCAATGGCAAGGTCTACCTAGGATTCAGAATGACTGTGTAGGAATTTTTTAGATTTCTTACATACACGGAAAAAAAACACACACAGTACAGTTTGATGTGGAAAGTTACACCCACTCAAACATGCCTTTCCATGAAGATTTTTTCATTATTGGATTAATATTCAGAGGGCATAGGAGGGTAACTGGTATTGGGTACCAAGGATAGAAATAATAATAGCAAAACTAACCTGCAGGATTATCTTAGTATTGTTGTGGACATAGAACACTATGCAGAACAGAGATAGAAGGTTAGG
>JAJMDI010000373.1:11678-24737 GCA_030573535.1 Hanseniaspora occidentalis var. citrica | reverse complement strand
CAACTACTACTTCAGTATTAATAAGATCTAAGACCTTTTCCATTCAATATTAAATTAAAAAAATAATTAAATATCGTTATAAATTACTATAATGGTGTTTACCCGCTCTTCACGTCAGTCTACTGACCAAAATGAAAACTCGGAAGATTTTGCCACCGCACAAAACCTTCAACATTTGAAAGGGAAGAAAAAGGAGACGGGGAAAAAATAAAGATTACGGGGTTTTAAAAATTCATTATTTAAGTAAAGAGGTTGAATGAAAGTTGGGATATTGTTATTTTACTTCTATTGTTTTCTAAACGAGATACATAACAATAACATTAAGAAAAAAAGAATAAAGACTACTAAAACAGGATTGAGCCTTGATCAGCAATATGGGTTTTGATAACGATGCCAATCCATTGAAAACAGACAACTCAACAGCATCGGTTGATGATGATATGTCTTTTGACGATTTTGGTGGGTTCAATGACGATGTTGAATTGCACAATATCTCCGAGTCGGTCAATGACTCTGTATCAAAAACAGATGTATTCGCGGATACGTTGTTGAACGAGCAAGTCGATTCATTCCAAGAAACTTTAAACAATCTACCTTCAAACACTTATCATACTGTTCTGAACAGCCAAGGCCGGGAAATTGTTCTTTATCCGTTGAATCATCAGAAATTTTCATTGGTGTTATACCAGATCATAACGTGTTTGACTATTTTCACAATTTTAGGTTTGAACGATCAAAGTACAGGGTCTTTGATTCCTATATTAACTGAAAAATATAATGTATCGCACGTTCAAGTTTCCAACATTTTCCTAATACAAACTTTTGGATACACATTCAGTGCATTTATTAATGACAAATTACACAGAATCATGGGTACTCGTGGGGTCATGGTTTCTGCTAGTATAACACTAAGTGTATTTCTGTTTCTTTTGGCTTTGAAACCTAGATGGTTCCCTCTCTATGTTTTATATTATTTCCCAGTAGGTGTCAGTATAGGTTTAATTGACTCGGTGGTCAATGTATTGTTTGGCAGTTTGGTGGTTCACAAAAACGAATTTTTAGGGATTGTCCATGCAATCTATGGATGTTTCTCATTCATTACTCCCATTGTCATCAATAGGTTTGGACGTTTGCACTGGAACAGGTTTTTTTATATTCCTTGTTTTTTGTCACTAGCAGGTGGTCTTATGTCATTGTATACATTTAGATTTGAAACACATGATAAATACATCTATTTATGTGATGAAAAGGATCAAGCATGGACAGACCCTGAACAAGATGAAGATGCGATGCACGCAAGTATTAATGACGATGGCAAACTTTCAGTTTTCCAATTGCTTTCTCAACAACCGTTGTGTTTGTTGTATGCCTTGTACTTGTTTTTCTATTTAGGGACAGAAGTTGGGACTGGGTCTTGGATTTTCACATACTTGTTGGATGTTAAGAAGGGTGAACCAAGGGGTATGTCATATATTACTTCTTCTTATTGGGCAGGTCTTACTCTAGGGAGATTATATTTCGGGTTCATGACCAAGAAATGGTTCATCAACGAATACTTGGCCAGCAAGTTCTATGGGAACGTCACTTTCTTATTTTACCTTGTAATTTTATTACTTGGGTTATTGCCATCAAATTCAATTTTTTATTTTGTTGTATTGTCATTTGTGGTGTTCATGGCAGGTATGTGGATAGGGCCATTGTTCCCATTGGCCTCCGTGGTGGCTTTAGATGTGCTACCTCAAAGACTCCATATCACTGGTCTTTCCACAGCGATTTCTTTGGGTTGTACTGGTGCAGCAGTTTTGCCATGGATCTATGGTGTTATAATGCAAGTCACCAGCATAGCTATTTTCCCTCTTTTAGTAGTGATGAGTTGTGCTACTTTCCAATTGGTCTGGCTTTTGTACCCAAAGATTATCAAAAACAAGCAAAAAGTGTTTTTCAACCAATCTTTATAGTATTTAATTGGTGTATATATTTAAAAGTATAATAGAAGTATGATTGATATATCTCGTCTTGGCAAGAGAGGCTAATAATATGAAAGCGCGCGTTGTCGTCGCTTTTGTTTTTTTTTTTTTTTCATCCTTTTTGTTCGAACATTTCGCATCTCAGAAGTGAATAGTTCAAACAAAATTACTAAAACAAAGTCGAATAAAAAGCATCGAAGAATCCTATCTCAAGATGATTGATATTGATGTCATATGTGATAACTTCATAATACCTTTGTTGAGATATCCGATTTTGGTGTATTTACCCCTGAGTGTTTCTCTAGATAATTGGTTTTGCAAATTTGGCCCAAGGAGAAGTACTCTAACGTTGATATTTTTATCTCTTACCTTTTTGATAAACTTATTGATCTACGTGAATAGATATTATAGAAGACATTATAATGGAAGACATTGGAACACTTTATACGAGACAAATTTTGTGATTGTCATTACAGGTGGTTCCAACGGGCTTGGTTATACCATTTTGTGTGAGCTTTACAAAAAATACAGCGGATCCAAGACTAATTTCAAAATTGTAAATGTTGATAAATCTGACTTTACTGATACCGAACTTTTGGCAAAATCACAAATTGAATTCATTCAATTCAACTTTGACTCAAACGAAGGGGAAATAAACAAGTTATGCACTGAGATCAAAAAGAAGCACGGCCCTGTTGATGTATTGGTCAACAATGCAGGGATGAGAGATCATTTCAAAAACTTGAACCAGCAGTCAATGAGTGAAATACAACAAATTTTTCAAGTGAACGTATTCAGTGCTATCCAGATGATGAATGATTTGCAGCCAAAGTTTGTCGTCAATGTGGCAAGCGTTCTAGGCTTAATAGCACCAGCCAATTTGGCCAGTTATGCTGCAACAAAGGCAGCATTAGTAGCCTTTCATGAATCATGGATCAACGAACGCAGCTCGCACGGAGTGCTAGTTCTTCCTGGACAATTGAAAAATACCGATATGTTTAAAGCCATAGATCCACCCAAACAGTTTTTTGCTCCCTTAGTTGATTGTGAAAAACTATCTTTGAAAATCATTGACAAAATTGAGCATTGCGAGTCGGGCGAGATATATTTACCCCTTTATGCGAATTTCATTCCATTGCTGAGAATAATGCCCTTTGCTGTTGGTAAATTTATGAGGTGGTTTAGTGGTGTAGACAATTGTATAGAATTATAAGACTTTCATATCTACTTTTCTGTAAGGGACTCTTGAATCTCAGGCAATTTCTATATTTTACATGTATTGTTTTTACTTGTATATATACTTGTCTAATATTAATAAAATAACAAATAATCTCTGTCTGAGTGGCCGAGTGGTTAAGGCGATGCCCTGCTATTATTCTCAAGAGTATTAGTCATTTATGATTAGTATTTCTTTACTAAGATAGCCAGGCATTGGGTTTTACCTTCGCAGGTTCGAATCCTGTCTCCGACGATTAGGTTATTTTTTTTTTTGATTCTTTCTATGAAAAAATCCTTAACAACATACAATGAGAAAATCATATATTTTTTTTTTTTTGCTATGTCTGTGTTTTCAGTTTTTTTTCCTTCAGTGAAAGACAAATGTTTAATTGAACACTGACCGTGATGATAGAAGGTTGATGTATTCTGTTTGTTAGATTAATAGTTTTCAAATGAACTCTTCCAAAAAAGCAAGAGAACAAAACAAGCAACAGAGATTAATTTAATACAAACCCACTCTCTTAAAAAGAATGTTCAATTCTACATCAAACAGACCGCTAAATGGAAATACAGGTGCTTATCCCAACATGGGGAGTATGAACAAGGATCTTGTTGGGGGTGTTAAAAAACCCATTGGACCTCGTCGTGTGGTTGATTTGAGCAATGGGTACAGCAGGTATCTTTTTTACTTGAAAAACAAGATTGTTAAGAACGATACGAAACACATTCAGAGGAACACCGGGTGTGCCGGTGAGGTGTTACCACCTAGTGTTATCAGCAAGATGGGGTTGGGCAAGAGTGTGCCGAGCCAGGCCACTGAGATCAATACCACGGGGAAGCTTCAGCATTTGAGTAACAAGAAAAACATCAGTTCTATCAACAATGTGAAGTTCACGCCGAACGACGGGAGACGTTTGTTGGTGACGAAGACGAGTGGTGAGTTCATGTTGTTCAACTCGAACGACTTTTCCTTTGAAACGATCATGCAGGCGCACGATGCAGGTATCACTGCGTGCGAGTACTCGAACTCCGGTGACTGGCTAGTGAGTGGTGACATGGACGGGATCATCAAGATCTGGCAGCAGCCGTCGATGAACTTGGTGAAGCAGATTGATCCTAGAAACCCAATGCAGAGTGGCCACGGTGGTGGTGGTGGTGCTGGGGGTTCTGCTGCGCGGTACGACGAGCTAGTAGTAGGGAGCATCCGGGACTTGAGTTTCAACTGGGACGACAGCAAGTTTATCAGCTGTGGTGACGACAAGCTGATCAAGATCTGGAACTTCCAGACGGGGAACTTGGAGACGACGTTGAAGGGCCATCACTGGGATGTGCGGACTTGTGACTGGCACAAGGAGTACGGATTAGTGGTGAGTGGGTCGAAGGACAACTTGATCAAGCTCTGGGACCCGAGAACGGGGAAATCCGTGTCGACCTTGCTAGGGTACAAGCACACTGTGTTGAAGACCAAGTTCACTGACCCCAGCACGAACAAGTTGATCAGTGTCGGGAAGGACAAGACGTGTCGTATCTATGACTTGCGGAACCACTGCAAGGAGTACAAGGTGTACAAGGAAGACCTGAACTACATCTCGTTGGAGATGAACCCTGTGTCGCACTCGACCTTCATGATGGGCACGTACGACGGGCAGATCAAGTTCTACGACTTCAGCAACGAGGACCTGGACAAGAGCTACCACACGATCCAGTACGCGCACGAGCTGAACGTCAACGCGTTGTCGATGAGTCCGCAGGGCCACATGTTGGCCAGTGGGTCGCGTGACAGGAGTCTTAGATTCTGGACCCGCTCCAGGCCATACGACCCGAACGCGTACGACGAGCCCGTGTACAACAACGACAAGCCAATGAACTGGTACCATGGCATCAACCACGGCGGCGAGGCTGTGAGAGAGAAGGCTCCACACGGCCTAGCACTTCCTCCGCCTGTGGACCCTACGACTGCCACTGCTACTGGGACTACTACCACCAGTAGTACTATTAGTATTAGTACTACCAACCCCACGGGGACCACTCCGGGCACAGCCACCAGTGACAAGAAAGACGATTCTGACGAAGACACATACATGCTTCCAGGGTTGGGCTGATCTCTGTTTGTTTGTGTAACTTTTTATAATCCAAGTGATTAGACAAGACAGTGTGTATTGTGTATAGTTCATTAAAATTTCATTACATACTTTTTACTATATGTGTTAGTTCATTAGGTGTTATGTATCGTTTATTTTGTAAAGACAAAGAAGTGTCACAGGTCATGCAGAACCAGATTTAGTTTTTCAATACTCTGTGCGTTTTCACCATTTTCATCTTTGAAGAAATCGCGGACTCTGTGTGTATATGACTTGTTTATCTTTGAGTTGTGGTATGTTCTGGCGAATTCCTTGATCAAGACAATAAGCTCGTCCTCTGGAGTCAAAGAGTCCTTGAAGTCCTTAGAGTCATTGTAGATATAGTACTCGTCGTCTCCGTTCGTTATAGAGATGTAATACAAATCATCATGTTTTGTTTTTGTCTTCCCACTCGTGCCTTCTACGTCTTCTAGGTCATCTAGGTCTTCCTCTAAGTTTTCTTGAATAGACAAACTTGAAAGATCAGGAGTAATCAAACTTTCCAAATGAACCATTTCTTGATCACTCATCCCTACATACTGTTGTTTATAATATTTCAATCTTTTGTAGAAATCCTTTAGGGCAAACTGGTATGGTTTATCGAAATAATCCTCATTGAAAGTCTTGTTGTGAATATTGTATTTGATAAAATCCTTATTATAACATTGTATTTGTAAAATAATAGGAATATAATTTATTCTCTTGTAGTGTTGTTTTAAAGAGTTTTTAATGATTTGATTATTAATCTCTTCAATAACAAAAGATCTTCTTTCCGGAGTAGAGTTCGTTGCATCAAATATAGCAATATCCAAATTATTCAATTTATCAAACAGTTTATTCAAAGTCAATTTAGCATACAATTCTTTTTTTTTAGAATTCTTCGGATTAAACAAATCTTCATTGGAATTGTTTGCTAGTTTCAGCATAGTATTGAATCTTCCTATAGAATCGCTTCTTCTTATTTTCCCCGCATTGAAAACTTCTATTTTCAAATCCTCCGAAGTGTCTTGTCTTTTGTTGTGTAAATAATCAATCAAACTCTTGCAAAGCGTACTTTTCCCACTAGCAGGTAGCCCAGTCAATATAATAATATACTTGTTTTCCTCCTCTTCCCCCAACTCTTCTTCTTCTTCTTCGTTTGTCCCAGAGACATTCCTTATAGATCTGAAATCCACTGGCACTTCTTCAATCAACTTCTCATGCACATCACTGTTACTACTGACTATACTGTTACTACTCTGTGTGTCACTCTGTGTGTCACTCTCTATATCACTCTCTGTATCAGAGTCGGAATCACTGTAGTCCAATATCCCTCCTCTCTCTTTTTTAACAAAACCCTTTTCTTTCAACTCTCTCAATTCCTTGTGCAACTTCTCACTAATCATCCCACTGTTCATAACGTGTCCACTGTTTACTTTATTCAAATTGTTCAAATTACTCAGACTGTTCACCTTACTCATATTGTTGTTTAGACTACTCAAACTCTGCAAACTCTGCAAACTCTGCAATGAAAACATAGATGTTGTGGAATTACTGTTACTGTTGAACATCCCTGTATTCCCACCACCACCACCACTACTACTACTAATCACACGTTGCAATTGTGTATTACTACTGATCCGGTGTGGTGTATGACTCCTACTGATACTGCTACCTATACCACTACCTATACCTATACCTATACCACCACCACTGCCACTGGCGGTGGTGGTATAGGTATAGGTATATGTATTGTCATTGTTGACATTGTCCTTATTGTTGTTATTGTTCTTCTTGTTAGCACCTTGTGTATTGTATTCCATATTTTTCCCCTTTCCTTCCTTCCTTCCTCTCGTTCTTCTTCCTCTTTTCCTTCTCTCTTGTCTCTCTTGTCTCTCTTGTCTCTCTTGTCTCTCTTGTCTCTCTTGTCTTCCTCTTAGCCTTGTATCTTATTATATATCTTATATAACGTGTATCTCTTATCTTTTATTACATCTAGTATATAAAATAATATATCAATTCGATCTTCTTCTTATTATTATTATTATTATTATTATTTTCATAGTAAGAAAACCCACATGTTTTTTTTTTTTTCTCTCTCTCTTATTTAATTTATTTACCGGAGAGTCAATCTAGTCTTTTCTTTTTTTTTTCTTCTCTTTCTCTTTCTCTGTATGTCTCTCTCTCTCTCTCTCTCTCTCTCTCTCTCTTTATGTCTCTGTGTTATTTTCTAAAGTATGGTTTTATTTTATATTCCACTATTAAAAAAAATGAAAATGAAAATGAAAATTAAAATTAAAATCAGCTACAACTAAAAAAAAAAAAAGACAAAAGACAAAAAGACAAAAAGACAAAAAGACAAAAAGACAAACTACTATATAGTGGTTAACTGCACTGTTTTTAATATATACAAAATCATACTATATACAAATCATACTATGTAGAATCAGATCATAATATATACCATTCTGTGTATAATGTATATTGTATATTGTATATTGTATATTGTATATTGTATATTGTATATTGTATACTACTACCACGTACTAATAATAATAATAATAATAATGATAATGTTATTTCAGTATAGTAGGTTATAAGAGTAATCTTGTATATATCACGTGATGTGTTTTATTTCAATCATTCTACAATACTTAGATCACGTGATACTGACATTCTATATTCTATATTAACTCTTATATTACTTACTTACCCTCAACTTAACATTTAAATTTACATTTACTCTCTTCTTCTTCTTTTATTACACAGAGAGACAGAGAAGGAAAAAAAAAAAAAAAAGAAATTTTGAAAGACAGTGATGATGGAAAGAGAAAGAAAGAGAGAGAGAGAGAGAGAGAGATGTGCTGGGTAATAAATGTATATAGTAATAGTACAGTGTAGTAATAGTACAGTGTAGTTAGTAATAGTATCCACACTTAGACAGAGAGTGTGTGAGGGTGAGTGATGGTGATCATAGTACTAAGTAAATTATGAAGAAAAGAGAGAGTATGTGTGTGGAAAAGTAAGAAAAAAATTTTTTTTTTTTTTTTTTTTTGTTCTTTGTTCTTCCTAATACAATTTTTTTTTTTCTTTTGTGATATATCTAATTACCATCACTATCATTACTCTGATATACTTCTATGAAAAGACAAGAGGTCAGAGAAAGACAAGAACAAATATTGCAAAGCATGTCTGTTGAAGAAGTTACTGCCAAGACTGAACAAATTGACATTCAAGACGCTAGTGCTTCTGGTTTGAAGCATCCGTTGAACACCGAGTGGACTTTGTGGTACACCAAACCCAAGATTGATGCTAGTGAAGACTGGTCTTCTTTGTTGAGACCAATCACCAAGATCACCAGTGTTGAGGAGTTCTGGGGTTTTTACTCCTGTATTCCTAAAGCCTCTGCTTTGCCTCCTAAGTCCGACTACCACTTGTTCAGAAACGAAATCAGACCGGAATGGGAAGACCCGGCCAACTCCAAAGGTGGGAAATGGTCTGTCTTTATTTCTGACTCCAACAAAGAGGTCTTGGACGACTTGTGGTTGAAATTGATGTTGTCTTCTATCGGTGAGATCTTGGAAGACGATGCTGAGTTGACCAACGAGATCACCGGGGTTGTTTTCAACTGTAAGAAAAGAGCTAGTAAATTGAATGTTTGGACCAAATCTTGTGATAATGAAGAAGCTTTGAAAAAAATCGGTTTGAAATTGAAAACTTTGATCAACACAAAATTGACCAAAGAAGGGGTTGAACAAGCCGAGTCTGAACAACAACAACAACAACAACCAGAATCTGAAACTGAAAAAATCGTTTTGCAATTCAGTAAACACACTGATGCTAGAGACGATCCTCCAATGTTGACTTTATAAAGACAAGACAAGTGACTACTACTACTACTACCACTACTACCACTACTATCTTCTTAAGTTTGACTAACCTATATATATCACATCATATATAACACATATGTACAGGTGTATATTCATAATAAATCTATTTTTTAACCACTATATATACTCATAATACACAGGCTAAATAGAGTACTCCTCCAGCTTGATTTGGAGATAAAATCCAAACATCAACATGATATAGAAAAAAATCAACAAAGAACCTTTGAAATAATTGGATTTCCCCTCTCCATATAAATATGTGAATAGGAAAACACTAACAATACATGCAATAAAATCCCATCTAGTGAAAACTAATGTAAACATATAATCACGTACATTTAATAATTCTTTTTTTTCTAAAATTTTAGGTATTTGGAATATGGAAAAAATTACTAAACTAGGAATTTGTAATAAACAAACTTGTAAAACATATGCAGACCCAATCTCCATACTCAATGCAACATTACCATTCATTGCAAATGATATAGCATTTAAAAATTCAGTTGTATTGGGAACAAGTGCAAATATAGTAAGTCCCAAAAATTTAGGTCTAACCACAGGGTATTTTTTAAGAACAGAATCGACACAATCAACAAGGATTTCAGCAATAACTGCGTATGCTAAGGTAGATGCCAATAAGATGATCATAGATTTACTTCTACTCCAATTAGGAGCCTCATGACCTCCATGGCCACTATCTCCATCATCATCCTGTGAATGGCTCTTTGTGTTGTTTTTACCAGCATTCTTCAATTCAGACTCTGGTCCAGTATGAGCTTGGGATGGGCCTGACGAGGAATTAGAGTTGGAATTAACAACAGGAGACGTAGTCGTAGTCGTAGTCGTAGTCGTAGTGGTCTCACTAATTGGTAGAGCCCAGATCATGGCTGCATGGGTTCTCAACGTAAACAACAACCCAATAAAATAAACAACAAATAACAAAACAGCACTCAAAGTACTGATAGGTTTGATAATATCGAAATAAAACTTGTCCAATTTCAATGGGACTTGTTCAAAATGACATTGTTCCTTGTTGGTATATTTGGCTTGAACCGATAAAAATAACTCACCAATAGTGGAATTCAAATTGTGTGCAATACTACTGCAATCAATAATATAATCACCATAAATCAAATACAATATAGTTGGAATAAACATCACCATTGTGGAAAAAATCAACATTGCAGCACTGACACCAGCAGATTTAGGATTGTAATGTTGTGTTTTACGGAAAAATGCACCACCACACATAGACAACCCAGGTAATAACAATACCCCAGCCAAAATAGACCCAATCAATGCACCTTCCACAATCAGACCCTTTTCTTGCTCCAACGATGCACAGTATAAGAAAATCTCAACAATTGTAGAAAAAAATGCATTTATAACTGCACCAACACCCATAGACGTTTGTGCACTGATAGATGCAACACCTTGTCCAATGTAAAATGCCAAGGGGATCGTTGACAACAAACATAAAATGAAAATGAAAATGTCTTGACAAATAAAAAGATCTTTCCCATAACTAGTAGGTTTCAAAACATAAAAATCAAAAATGGTGAAAAAAACCAAGGCAATCAAATTCATAACAATGACATTGGTACCATCAACTGTATATTTGTAATAATGTAACCCACAACAACGGAAAGTACAAAGCAAAATGTTGTTTTGTTTATCTGATTGTTTGAATTTTTTCAAATTCTCATTGTTGAAATGCAAAGGGTGTTTTCTCATATGATTCATAATTGTGATCAACACATTACTCATTGGAATAGTAAAACATCCTAACCAACAAAAAATGGCTAGTGTTCCAATAATAGGAACAAAAACCAAATAGAAAACCACATAAAACACAACACGCGCCAAACTCCATTGACCTCTCCCAAATAGTCTACTTGGAGAGTTGAAAATGTCATCAATATCCATCAACTGCTGGTTGTTGCTCTGCTCAAATCCAGTACCCCCATCAACGTTATTCATGTTGGTATGTGCGTTCTCTTTAGATGTTCCAGAACTTTGAGTAACATTAGAATCGCCACTTCTTGGTTTCTGTTGTTGCAAAGTAGAAGGAGTTTCAAAAGAAGATGCAGAACTAACGTTTCTATTCAATTTATTGAATATTTTCCCCGTAGGGTTAGAAGTTGTGTCATTCAATAAATTTTGAAGATGATTGGAACTGAAACTTCTGCTGTTTGACATTGTACTTATATGTCTTTGTGCATCGATATTATTGTTGTTGTTGTTGTTGTTGTTCTTGTTTTTATTCATTGATCCGTAATTCATAGACCCGTATGGTTTCAAAGAAGTGGTTTGGTTTTCAAGATTCTCATTGTTACCAAGAATACTATGCTTGTTGATGTCTAAGGAATTAGTAGTAATATTACTGGTTGATCTATTTTGAATATTATTTGGAACATTCAAATCACCAGTATTACTTTGATGTGTGTTTTTATTTCCAACAGAATTTGAGTTAGAACCTGAAGATTTAAACATCTTGTAACCTGTGATCCATTTATAAAACTCCAAACTTGTTATACCTTCATTTCTATCTTCTTCTTTATAATTTTCATCGTTAATAATATAAACAACTTTCCCAAATGGATAAAACAAATAAAGACCAACTTTGAAAAAACAATTGGAATATTTCTTTGAATGTTCATTCAAACCAAACCCACTTAGAATCAGTACAAAAAACCCAAGAATAAAACATAATATCAATAACAACAACCCAATAGTCAAACTCCAAATCATGTTATTAAATCTAATCACTCTTGGAACATACTTGTAAGTTGTTTCGTGGATATCTTGTATGGATTGTTTAAGAATAGATCTTTTTTTCTTGTACAATGCAGGTTTCCAAATTCTAATACCAAAGGGATGTGTTTCATTAATTGCTTCTTGTCTTTCCTTTAAAGTAAATGACTCAATACTTTCATTATCTCCAATTTCCATATCGTTGTTATGGTACCGATTGTTGAGATTCCCATATATATCTATACAATCGTCGTCGTCATCGTCATCGCCATTTATATTGGCGTTAGTAGTATCATTGATGTTGTGAGAATAATTATGTTCATTCAGATCAAAGGGAGAAAACTCATTACCATCATCCCCATCTATATTACTAAGTGTCTCTTGGTTTTGATCATTATTATCTAAATTACCACTACTAACACTAGTAGTACTAGTAGTAATATCATCATTCATGACCAAATGTGGCAAATGAGAAACAGAGTTTTTTTGTTTGTTTGATTTCTTTTCCTTTTCCTTTTCCTTTTCCTTTTCCTTTTCCATCTTCTGTTTTTGATTTTCTAAAGCTCTACTTAACAATTCAATGGATTGTTGTTTTGTCAGTTTAATTCTTTGACTGTTGCCACCATCATTGAAAGTGTTGTTGTTCAAATTAGAAGTACTCGTAGTATTAGTAGTAGTACTCGTAGTATTGGAATTATTATTACTTTCCGAAACTAAAGGAGAAAGAGAGTCTTGAGAAATTGGTGTAGAATTAGAGATCATTCTCAGACCATCTTGTAAACCTTCTAAATATTTTATATCTTTTTCAATATCTTTCACTTCATCATCCACAGAAAAGACTCTTTTCAACGTATTGGTACTAGTATCTTTTCCTAAAACAATTGAACTATTAGAATTGCCACTATTATCAGTGTTATGTTTTTGATGTCCTTTTTGTTTTGGCATTTTTTTTTTTTCTGACAAACTAACAAATAAAAATCTAATATTCTCTTGGTTACTTTTCACTTTTACTCTTCTTTTTGTCTCTCTATATACTTTAAACTTGTAAACAATTATCATTTAATCTAATCCACAATTTTAAATATCATTAATTAAAACATTATTGAATCAACTAAAAAGAGAGTCCCC
>JAJMDI010000373.1:0-11578 GCA_030573535.1 Hanseniaspora occidentalis var. citrica | reverse complement strand
TTAAGAAGAAGTATTTATTTCTTTTTAATTATATTTCTCTACGGTGTTTACTAAGACCAAAACACGAACCACCATTTCTTGGTAACTAATTACGTAGTTCAATAATTTTATTATTAAAAGGTAGAAGTGGTGTTGTTGTGTTACTCATTTAGTTTAAAAAAAAAAAATATATATGTATCACGTGATGTGTGTCAAATAGTGCACGTGATTCACAACAAAATACATGTGTGGGTGTATGTATGTTACAAAACAGATCACCCATACATCTCGTATGAAATGATGTTTGTTTTTTTTCTCTTTTTTTTAAAAAAAACCTACATCACGTGATAATCAGTATTATTATTAGTATTGTTAAATTACAATTTCTACTTACCCCACACCTTGCACTTAATTAGGAAAAACAAACAGACAAACAGACAAACAGACAAACAGAGACAAAGAAAAAAGAAAAAAAAAAAAAAATTTATTTGCTCTCTCTCTGTCTGTGATTTTTTTTGGTAAATCACACATTATAAGATGTATTTTTAGAATACAAAAGAGTGATTTGTAATTTAGAGAACTTTATGATTTAAATGGGTGATCTTTTTAAACTATATGATTCGACTTATACAGAGCTGTTTAGATAATCATTTGATAAGATGATTTAAAGAAGTTTGTTTGTATCTTTATTATAAACTTAAAAGGAATAGAGACAACACAACACAATAACAATAACAATAATTTTTAATAGACGATTAGATCAACAAATCATAAAACAATCACATCATAGCGTAGAACAATAAAAGAAAGAACAACACGATGAAGGTCCCGTCTCTAGTTATAATAGTCCAGTTGTTGATCACTTTGGCTGCAGCACAGCTTATCTCTACAATCACAACATTCTCTACTTTGGGAAATGGTAATGTGATTACTTTATACTCACCAGTTACAATTACTGGTGTTGCCACTACGTCTAGTACTTCTAGTGCTTCTAGTGCTTCCACTACTAGTACTTCTAGTACTTCTACTTCCACTACTGGTACTTCCACTTCCACCTCATCTACTTCTTCGTCTAGTACTGGCACTGGCACTTCCACTTCTTCTATTTCTAGTACTTCTACTTCTAGTACTGGTACTTCCTCTGGATCCTCCTCTGCATTAAGTGTTAGCTCCGGAACAATAGTGGTCACTTCTACGATGACCGAGTTGAGTACTGCAAACGGAGCAACAGAGACAAACTACATTGTCACCACATACACCACTGTTGGTACTGAGCCTTTGACTACTGGAACTATCACAGCTACTACAGGTACTACTGCTACTGCTAAAGGTGTTGCCACTAGTTCCACCACCTCTACAGAGATTGATCCAGCGGTTACCGGGACAAACACTCTGAACCCATCTACGTCCATCACCCCGCTGCCTGTGAGTGCAGTCACGACTTTGTCTCAACAGACATACGAGACACTGACTTTTGCATACACCACATACACCACCAAGAGAGCTCAAACCTCAATGTGGGTCACTTTGACCACTGACGGTATTGTGACTGTTTTCCAAACAACTTTTGGTCAAAGATTCTCTACCCAGTATTCCACAACAGAAGTCCCATCAACAGGCTCTGTTGGGATGGGTACTTTGACTGGGGATTACGGTGTTGTCAAGAGTGTTTACAAAATCACTATTTCTGACAATGCTGCTCCAGTTGCTTCTTCAAACAAAAACGTTCTGTTCACTGGTCTAAGTTTCATCATGGGGTTGGTCATGTTCTTTTTGTAAGTTTTCATTTGTAACAATAGTATTTAAGTATATACAACGAACCAAAAAAGAAATAAAAATAAAAAATACTGTTATATATTACATGTGTTTGTGCGTGTCCTTCTATTTATAAACTTGTTCAATAGATTTTTCAAAAATGTTTAAACCTTTAACAAGAGTTTCTTTATCAATGATCAGAGCAGGAACAAATCTGACAGTGGATTTCCCAGCAGTGATGATCAATAATCCGTTTTCTCTACATTTCTCAATCAACGCAGTAGGAGCTTCTTTGAACTCGCACCCGATCATTAACCCTTTACCTCTAACATCTTGGATCAATTCTGGGTATTTCTTTTGTAATGATTTCAACTCGTTCATCAAAAAGTCACCCTTCTTTGTGACGTTTTCTAAAAAATTACTATCAGCAATTGTAGAAACAACGTAATTCCCAACAGCACACGCCAATGGGTTACCACCGTAGGTGGTACCATGATCACCAACTTTCAAAGCATTATTAATCTTTTCGTTAACGCAGGTGGCAGCAATTGGGAACCCGTTACCTAAAGCCTTGGCAACTGTAAAGATATCCGGGTGTGCTTCTTCAGGTAAATAAGAGTGGGCCCATAATTTCCCAGATCTACCCATACCACACTGGATTTCATCGTAGATTAATGGGATGTCGTACTTCCCAGATTGTAAAACGGATTTCAATGTGACCAAAGTCTCTACTGGAACAGGAAAAACACCACCTTCCCCTTGGATAGGCTCGATGATACAACCAGCATATTCATCAACACCCGAGTCGCTCAACTTCCCTTGGAATTTGGTGAAAATGTCTTCCAATGTCTGGAACTCAACACCGGGAATCAAATCACCAAATGGAGTTCTGTACTTAGGATTGTAAGTGACACTCAACGCACCCATGGTTCTTCCGTGGAAGGAATTGGTGAACGCAATGAACTTTGTCTTTTTAGGACTTTTGCTCAAAGAATACTTCTTGGCAAATTTGATTGCAGCCTCGTTTGCTTCAGTACCACTGTTGCAGAAAAACACTTTTGAAATATCGTGTTGCCCCCCAAGCTCTTTGGTTTTGGAAACCAACATCTCACCCAGTTTCAACGCTTCTGCGTTGTAGTATAAGTTACTAGAGTGCATGATTTTATCAGCACTTTGCTCATAAATGACCTTGGAAATATCTTTGTTACAGTGACCTAGAGAAGTCACAGCAATACCACTGGTGAAATCAATAAACTCTTTGTTGTTATGGTCATCATAGAGGTAACACCCGGAACCTCTAGTTATTAGTAAATCGTCTGGTCTTGCGTATGTAGTAACTTGGGTTTTGGAGGTTTTGGAAACAAAATCACTAGGCAAAGTACTGCTTGTAGAATACAGTTTTTTGTTCAGCACTCTTTTGAAAATTTGTGATTTAGCTTGGTTCATCATCATAATTGTAGGTTATGTGTTTTTTTTGACTTTTTTATGTTTCTCCTGATATCTAGTGAGAAAAAAAACTAATCTCCATCACATCAATATTGAGAATCATATCTCTATTTATACCTTTTGCACCTTGTGTATTTTTCATGGACCATCTCATGACTAAGCTGACAAATCAGTCATCATCATCATTATCGATAATTATTAGTTAGATTTTGTTTTTTATACACATACAAAAAAAACACTCGGTTAAAATACCGAGTCTAAAAAAAAGTCAAACACGAAAAATGACCAGTTCAAAAAAATCACTGAACCTACACACGTGACATTTTAGTAAATTACTCCTGACGTGGTTTGCCTCACACAAATAAATCCATCATACCAGTTACTGATATGACAAACCGTTAACATTTTAATGTTCCGTTTAGTACACACACAATTTTAATTTAAAACTTCATAAACTATATTCAGCACTTCAGAAAAAAAAACGATATCATAAATTAAATTTGTGAACATATAATTACAAATATAAACACACACCTAGGTATAAACATGAATATAAGCAAAAAAAGGTTATCGATAAAAAAACGAAAAAAAACTAAAAATCAAAAGCAAACTATACCCCAATCAATTTTGAAAATAACATCTAGTTGTTCTTTTTGTACCAAGATAACAAAGATGGATCAGCGGTTTTTCTACCAGATACCAACTTCACAAACAAAATCAAACCAGCAACAGCTAAACATAGGATTCCTCCGATCAGATAGGCAGTACCTAAGAAATTGTTGTAACTACCGACACTTGACCCATGAGTCAAGAAAAAAGCTTTCTTCCCCTTGTACATAGTGACTGGCCAGTTTAATTCGATATCAATTTCATAAGTGTCAGCATTCAAATTCTTGGAACTACTGCTGGACTTACGAACCAATTTTGAAAATCTAGGTAATGCTGGATTATCCATCCAATTTTGAAATTCTTCCCATGTGGAGATATCGGGAACGTTGGTGGAGTTATAGCCTTCTGGGAATGATTTTTGCCAGTATGGAGGAGGTGAGATTTTGTCGTATGAAAGTTTAGTTTTCTTGAATCTGTTTTTATTAGTTGACCATGTGATCCCTTTATTTGTTAATTCGTAATCTTTACTGTTGTCATTAGAGTTGACTAAAGACATACCAAATGTATCGTTAAACATTGCATTGGCAATTAACCCACAAGGATATAGTTGTTTCCCTGTTTCTTCGTCGGTATGTAAAACTTTACAACTGATACCAGTGCTGTCTTTAATATCGGAAATTGTAGTGTTCATTCCTGTAATTTGATCTTCATTGAATGATAATGCATATCTTCTATGATTGGGATAGAAATTTTCCACTAGATAGCTGACGTAGATAGGATGTGGTAAGTCATAAGGAGTAGTGAATCTCAAGGAGCATGTTCCGTTTTCACTACCCATGTAAGAATCGGAAGATGGGAGTGGAGTGTATTTCCATTCCGTTTCCAAATCAAAAGTTCTATTTGCTTTATGGAAATGGAATTTCACGAAATCAGACGGAATCTTACCAAAATCAGTTTGAGGAGCTGAACTAGAACAATGTTCATAGAAGATAATTATTTCATCTGTTTTTCTGGAAACAGAAATCAAAATACCACCAAACAAAACAAAAATAAAGGTCAAAAAAATATAAACAGACAATGTCAACTTTGGTGTAAAAATTGGATTATAACTTGAAAGTCTTTGTTGTAAGAATGGAGTATCTTTAGGTTTTCTAGCATTTGGTATTTTTTTTTCTTGGAATTCATTATCATCTTCAAATTCACTGGCGTCAACCTCTTCTTCTTCAGGTATATGAGCAAAATCTTCGTCTACACTTCCCTCATTGTTGTTGTTATTATTAATACTATTATTTTTGTTGTAGTTTAAACTCGAAAGTTTAAACGACCCACTTTTGAACTTGAAAATCCCACCAAGGTTTTTGGATTTGGATGTAGGTTGTTGAGAGGAAGACATGTGATTTATAAATCAATTTCTACTTATTATTAGTTTAAGGCCCTTTTGTTTGTCTTTCTCTTCTCTTTCTTTTACTCTTGTTTGAATACTTGGCTGTAAATAATAAGAAGACAACAAGTTGATTGTTTCTTAAAAACAAACAGTTAGACGTAATTCCAAAATTACGAAAAAAAAAATCATTATTATTATTATTAGTAATAAAAACTGAAGGAAAAAAAAAAAAGGAAAGAAAAATACCCGCTCTTTATTTTATTAAAACATTTTGAAGTTTTTTCTTTCTACAAGGTTTTCTAACCACTAGTCTTCGTTAACCGGATGTACAAAAATAAATCATATTTTACTAAAGCTGTCATAGTCACATGATGATTGCACTGGTTTTTTTTTGTTAAGAGCAAATATATTCTGTAGGCACAAAGAAGCACGTGATAAGTTGTTTCTCTAACAAAAATGTTTATTTTTCAAACCTGGCAAATCGACTTCAAGTCATTAAACTGATTTAAAGGAGAGACAAAATTTGATAAAATAAAATAAGCAAATAACCGTTTGTGACAAAATTTTGTTGCTATAAAAACGTGACCTTGTCTCCATGTTCCCACTATTCCACACAATCATACGACACCACCATCATCCACCGTGTTTTCTCAACAAATTACAACAATAAAAATACTTCCTATTCGGGCTTTTATGCAAACAAAAGCACGAACAGGCACACACGATCAATATAAAACACAGAAAGAACCGTACGCTCAACTGTAACAAGTTAGGCGAACAAAATAAAGCAGAATAAACCAACACCCAAAACACTAATTTTACATTGAAAATATTTGCAGCCAAAATGTAACATTTTGGACTCGATTTTCAAACTATATAAACTCAGCAAAATTGTGATTTAGAGTTAATGATTGAATCACAGAATCCATTACTCAATGTACAATATGAAAGCTTAGTCATTTTTCCAAGTTGTTTCTTCAACGTGGTTTTTATAAGCTATGTCTTTCTACAACCTTTTATAACTTTATATATAAAGACAACAAAAACCGTAGATTTACTAAAGAATTACCCGTATAATAGCGATTATGAATTTAGACACAAGTACTGACTCAGAGGCCGAGGTTACATTGCAACAAATTTTGAGATAGCAATGTCCTGTTAGCACTTGGTACTTTTTTGTTTCCATTTCTGGTCTGTGATGCTTCCTGGATAATATTACAAAAAATAAAAAAGAAAATTTTCAATTCAGTTTACTGTTAAATCTCCCTATGAACATTTTTTTTTTTACTGCACACAAGTCATCATTTTATGTGGGTGTTTTCTCTTAATCCTGAACTTACACTACAGAATGTGTATATAATATTTTATCTTTACCTACGGATCCATATTTCCTTAAAACATTTAATTTGAGATCATTCAACTGAATGTTTGGAGAGCAAGGTAGGAAAACAGGAAAGGGTAGTTCTTTCCTGTTGTCGTTTGTTTGTCAGCTTTTTCCACTGCTTACATCGCCTTGTTCCATTTGCAAATGTTATAAGGTAAAGTAAGTTATAAAACAATTATGGAGAAAGAGCATCAAAAGATTTAGTCAACAAAAAAAATTAAAAATTAAAAAAAGATCCTACCCTCATAAGTGAATTATAAAAAAAGTGTAATTTAGTATTCTGCCGACTTTCTTTTTAAAGATCTGAATTGGCAAAAATTCATATGTCCGTGTATGTATTCATATGAGAGCATAGTTTTTACAAAAAAACTTGCCTCATAACGTTAAACCTTTTAAAGTGTAAAGAAAAAATAAAAACTAAAATACCTCAACTCCAAAAAATGAACAAATTAAAAAAATTAGACACTTTTCTTGTAGCTTTGAAGGTGTGGTTTATTTTAATTTAATTTATTTTATTTTGTTTTGTTTTTTTTTTTTGAAATAAATCCAGAACATTTTGTTTCTCATCTACGATGTTTTATGTTATTAATGTATTTACTACCTCTGCTTTTATTCATAGGTGTTTTTTTCTCTCAGTTGTGTTAAGATAAGAAATATGTGCCTATATCTCTATTTGTTTACCAAGACACGTACAACTCACATTCATTAAACTGTTCAAAATACAATAAAAGTGTTGCTTTGTTACGATATTTAACAGTGCTTGATAGTGAATAGTCTAATTTTTTTTTTCAAAAAAAATTTGTTATATGAGACATTTCCATATTACGGGTGACTGCGGCTTTTTAAAACAATTGTTTTTTTAACTTTGTTATTGTGAAAGTGGGGGAGAGATAGGAAAGTCACATTTAAACCGAGAAAGATAAACACAACCTAATCCGGAAAGAACAGTAAACAACCAATTCACCTACACTTTTTTTAAAAAAACTTTGACTACCTGTTTGACCTATTATCTTTTGAAAAACTACGCACTCTTACCGCTTCCTAGTAATAGTAGTAGTAGTAAAAGTGCATCAAAGCAGTACTCCACAATCTAATCAAAATATTCACAATTGGTAAGAAACACGTGCATGAGATAAGGTGATGGAGATTTGAGTTTTGTTTTTTTTTTCAAAAAAAAAAACTCTCTAACAAATCAATCAGAGTGGTATGTCATGTTTGATCATAGACCGGACATAAGCAAAAATGTCAAATTATCATTAATAGTAATAAATCAGTGTCAAATAAAAAAAAAATTATTTAAAAAACATTTGACTATATAAAATCAATGTAACTAACACTATAATTAACATCAAACAACAAACAATGAAGCAATATTTCTCAGAAGAAATTTTTTTTCCATTGTTTTGTTTTTTTAATAAACTAATAGTAGTGATTACATACTGATGATATATAAAAAACTGATGTAACAACACTGATGTAATTAATAATAGGGATATAATCTTAACAGAAAGAGTAGTAGAAACAGTAAAGAGATAAAATTACTGTACAATGAAAAATTTTTAAAAAAAAAGTATCCAACCGAAAAAAAAAAAATATACCCAGTAAAAAACCCTAAAGATGGGTGACTATCAACAATAGATGGTCATAATAAATTGATAATTTTGATAAATTCAAGTGCAATATAAATGTTCTAGAACTTTTTTACTTAGTTTTTTAATAGAAATTCATGTAGATTTGAAGACTTGTGTTTTTTTTTAAAAAAAACAAAAAAAAAGTCTTAAAGCTATATTTTTAAATATTATAGTGAAATCACTATGATTGACATACAGATGTTCCTACAACCAATTTTCACATCATAAATCCAGCGCAACCTTAAATCCATTAAATAAAAGACTAATAATTAAAACAACAATAAAAACAATAAAGAGATATGAAAAAAAAAAAAACTGTAACTACCTTTTTTTGTATTAAATGTTTTTGTTTTTTTAATGTTTTGTTTTGTTGTGTATATGAGCTGGGTTTAATGAACCGGTTGTCAATATTATGGGAAAACAACAAGGTAGGTTAGTTACATCATCAAGTTTATGTCACTAAATTAAAAAAACAGTTTTCCTCTTTGTATCTAGTCTATTTTTTTATTTTTTTGGAGAAATGTTATTAAAATATTAACAGTAAAAGATACATTATACTTTGTATCTAAATTTTAGTATTTATGAACAAAATAAAAAAATAAAAAACCTTGAATTACAATAGACATTAAAATAGTATATCTCATCTCTAACTAAGAAACATAAACACCTACAAAAAAAAAAGATATATAAATAAAGATGTGCATTTGTGTAACTAAACGGGAAACATAATTGATTTTAACTATAATCCCAAAATATAATGACCCATCTGGAGTCCTTTTAACTCTAAACCTTTATATAGCTAAGTTTTTTGATGACAATGATAACCATTTATGTATTTAAAAATATGGAATTTTGCTTGCAATACCTATTTTGTTTCAATAAAAACAAAAAATAACAAACTCTCCCAAAAAAAATTAATAAAACAACACACATTCTCCTTACAAAAATATTCACTTACTTAAATCAAAAACGCTGCTCTTTAGAAAGAAAAAAAACGAACCCTCTCAAAACTCAAACTGAAACTTTTTAAACCATGATGAAACAAAAAAATAAACTATTGTCAATCTTTGCTACAATTTTTTTCACCACAATGGTATTAATCAGAACCGCTCACTCTGCAGATTACTTGCCGGCATGTGATCTTCCAACTGCGTATAGCTCCACTTTAATCCATGGGTTTGAAATGAGATATTACTCATACCCAGCTGGAAACAGTGAATATACTGATAATAATTTTTATGAAAATGGTTTCCCGTCAGACACCTTATTGGGAACTGGAACTGGTGTTGAGACATTGTCATACACTAATTACTACGTGAATGGCATTTACTCAAAGTATTTACCATCGTACTTTGATTATAAGGGATCAACAAACTTTAACTCTTACAATTTTGCTATGGTTGGAACAGGTTACTTTAAACCAAAAACCTCTGGGCAATACACTTTCGAGCTAAAATGGGCTGATGACTACTCGTTCATTAGTTTTGGTGCAGATAATGCCTTTCCATGTTGTCAACAACAACATGGCTCAAATGAAGTAACTAATTTTGATGATACCACTTTTACTACATATAGCAATAAAGCAGCTCATCAAATTCTGACTGTTGAGTTATTAGCAAACAGATACTATCCCATTAGAATTGTTTATGTAAATATTGCCGCAAATGCTGAATTTAATTTTCAATTTGAAGGACCTGAAACCCAAGGATTTAGTGCAGATTATGAAGGATATGTATTTACGGGACTTGTCGACGAAGAAGAAATCTGTAATGATTATGTCTTGACCACAACTGCTTCATGGGAAAGCACATATATTTCTACCCTTGAAACTACAACATTCATGACATTAACCACGGATAACACTATTGTTTTCTCTCAAACAGTTGAAGAAAACATCATTTTTTTACCTGAGCCAACTACCCCAACTTTTACTACAACTTTCACAACAACAGGTATTACAGAGATCATAACATCTACAACCACCAACCAACCGTCAACAAACACCGCTAATAGCCAAGTTGTTGTAGCTGTTAGTGAGTACGTCGAAATACCAATAACATATGCCATATCGACTTCTTACACCACTTACAGAGGTGTAACAACTGAAACATACAAAACAAACCTTTTACAATCCACCAATGCAAATAGCATGATCATCGTAACAACTGTGTACGATGTAGAAACCCCTGTTGTTTATAAAACTCAGGAAACTCTAAAAGCCGCATCTGTTTCTAGCTCCACAACCTACTCTACAGAATACTTTACTACCACCGGTGCCGACAATACAGAAACAGTTTCTACAATCTATTACGTGAAAACACCAATCATTTTTACCTCAAGCTTTACCACCAAGCCATCCAGTATCGCCAGTACTATTACATATTCAACTGAATATAATAATATTACCCAAGCAGACGGACAGGAAACTGTATCTACTATCTACTATGTGGCTACACCTATCATTACTGGATCTACCACCGTCTTCACCCCAGCTTCGGTTTCTCTTACCACCACATTCTCAACCCAGTATATCAGTATTACCAAGGCTGATGGACAGCAAACTGATTCTACCATCTACTATGTCTACACTCCAATTATCGAGATTGTCACAACCGTGTTTAATGCGGCCTCAATACCAGTCACTATCACATATGACACAGTATACTTCACTACCACCGGGACAAATAGCAAAAACACTGTCTCTACTCTCTACTATGTGGCTACACCTATCATTACTGGATCTACCACAGTGTTCGCCCCAGCTTCAGTTACTCATACCACCACATACTCAACCCAGTATGTAAGTTTTACCAATGCTGATGGACAGCAAACTGATTCTACCATCTACTATGTCTACACTCCAATTATCGACAATGTCACAGACGTGTTTGCCGCAGCATCCATAGATTCCACTACCACGTATGACACAGTATACTTCACTACCGTCGGAACAAATGGCAAAGAAACTGTATCTACGACTTACTATGTGTACACACCAATCATCACTGGCTCTACGACAATATTTGCACCTGCTTCTGTTGAAAATACAACAACATATACGACTGTGTTTGTGACCAATGTTGGAGCTGATGACAAAGAAACTGTTTCCACCTTCTATTATGTATACACTCCAATTATCACTGGCTCCACCACTATTTTCTCACCGGCCTCTATTGAAAGTACACAAACACATAACACTGCCTTCCTAACCAGCGTCGGCTCAGATGGAAAAAAAACTGTTTCCACTACCTACTATGTTTACACTCCAATTATAACTGGCTCCACTACCCTATTTGCTCCCGCCTCTGTTGAAATCACAACAACATTTAGCACTGGCTTTTTGACCAACACTGGATCAGATGGTAAAGAAACCGTCTCCACGACATATTT
>JAJMDI010000247.1:0-10181 GCA_030573535.1 Hanseniaspora occidentalis var. citrica | reverse complement strand
TAACCTTCTATCTCTGTTCTGCATAGTGTTCTATGTCCACAACAATGCTAAGATAATCCTGCAGGTTAGTTTTGCTATTATTATTTCTATCCTTGGTACCCAATACCAGTTACCCTCCTATGCCCTCTGAATATTAATCCAATAATGAAAAAATCTTCATGGAAAAGGCATGTTTGAGTGGGTGTAACTTTCCACAAAAGAGAGAAAAAAGGGGCAGAGAGAACCACTAAGAGCTAAACCAAATAAACTTTGCATTGAAGTTATTATTACTATTTGATTTCAGGGTACCTTGTAACTGTTAACATCAAAGTACATCTATGCCATATAATTTTGAAGAAATTTAGTTATACTAGTAACAATGAGCGATATATTATTGAACACAGTGTGGTTTGATTTAGAAAATAATGATGATAAAAAGGCACACAAACAAACAAACACAAAGTAACACTGTGGATAGACGCAATAGTAGAATAATGAGAGCTTAGGGAATGACTTTGAATCTATGGTGTTTTTGAGATCAACGAATGGTAGGCATACAGAAAATGATTAAGATACATATCTATTTCCAAGTTTTTCCGAAAGAAGTTATATATCGATCGGCTAGCACTTATAGAGAAACAGTTGAAGTACAACGACCTTCCATAGAAAGACAATATTATTGAATATGAATAATTTACGTTTTGTAATTTTCTTTATTTTATAATACCCGAGGTATTATTTTTCTTGTTTAATATCAATATTTGATACATGATCTTGTTTAATATATAAATGTGCAACTCATATATGTGATTTTTTCAGCTTAGATTTGATGATTTTCAGGTAACAAGTGTCAATACTATTGTGATTGCTAGTTTTTGCCGGGAAGAGTACATACCTACATTCATACATTTACAGTATAGTAAAAATAAAAACTCGTAATAAATGAAAAAAAGCCGAGTGAGACAAATATGAATATACAAAAAAACATAACCTGCAAAAAGAACCATCAAAATAAGGGCTTAGCTAAAATTAGCCATCGGAATGATAACCAAAAGGATAAAAATGTTCACCAGATTCCAAGTTTAATTATGTCTCAACTTGAACAATTGTCCAATACAAATTGTTTGACAATTAGATTAGGCCCAATGTTAAAATTTGAGGAAAAACAACAGACAAGTCATATTGCAGAATACTACGATTTTGTTAATAGTTTAATCAATTTGATTGATATGCACGTGTCAAGAAAGGATGTTCATCGCTTAGAATTAATTGAGATATATCAGTATTGGTCCACTTATCAAAGAATGCAACATTTTCAAGATAACAAAAACTTTTTGATTTTTGAGCTGGGTGATAAACTTTACAAGACAAATGACAACAACAAACTTAACAAGGAACAAGGGGATTTTAAAACAGTCTTGCAATACAAATGTCATAATTTACAAATATTATCCAAACTTATGGAAGTTATCTACTCAAACATACAGTCCCATAACTGCGACCATGAAAAAATTAGATACAACATTTCCATGAATAAATATTCATTGTCATCACCTGGAAATTTATTTATTAAAGGAATTCCTAAAAATTTGAATGTTCATGATCTTTTGCCAATTTTTGAAAAGTTTGGCAAGATTCTGATTTTCAAAATCATTTTAGATAAAAATTTCATAAACTCCCATAAATCTTTGGGCTATGGATTTTTAAGTTATGAATATGGGTCTCAGGCAAGTGATTGTATAAAAAATTTAAATGGAACATACATGAATGATTCTTTATTATTCATAAACTATCACGTGGAAAGAAAAGAAAGAAAGAGAATACAATTGAGCCATTTTAAAGAGGGAAACGATGTTGCAAAATTCAGAGGAGTATTCATTGGGAATTTACCATTATACTATGATAATAATACTAAATCAGAGAAAATAGTAACACCTCATGATGTAGTAGACAAGGTTTTAGAAATACTTATTGATTTAGAAAAAATAGATAATATTGAAGTTGTTTCTTATTATTTCCCCAAAAGTAACAGTGAAACATACTTGGAATATGATAACGATAATGATGAAGTTTCAAAAAATTTGGAAACTTGTAAAAAGCAAAATGAAATATCTCCACTGAAAGGATACGGGTTTATCAAGTTTAAAACACATGACCAAGCGTTAGATGCCATCAAATACTGCAATAATTTTCAGTGGATGTCTCAAACTCTGATAGTGAACAAAGCTATACAAAGTAGAAATCCTGAAACAGACATGAGTTGCAGCTATGGAGCTGATACAGAAAATAGCAACATGTGCTCTACTGAAAAATGTTGCGGTGAGACTTGTAAGAAAAAACAGACTGACTTCAATAACACATGGACGAGATCAAACGTGTCAGACCCTTTAGTAATATGTTCCAAACCATTGAGTTCCTCGTCAAGTACTTTGAGTGAAAGACCATCAAGTCAAGCTAAATCAACTAGTTTAGAAAACCAATTTAGTCATTCCTCAAACTCCTCTATTTGTTCAATTCCTGCCCCCAGTCATCATTTCACAAGTGAAATATCAAGTAATGACAAAAAACAAACTGAAGATAAAGCTCCAAAAGTGGCCTACCAAGAACCAAACTTTGAACCATTATATATACCGCCTTTATTTCCAATACCAACAATAGGCTATCTAAACCCAGTACACCATAACCAAAATTTTTTCTTCGATCCACAATTTTCACCACCTTTAATGTCAGAATTTAATTTAAATAGCCCTCCTATTTTAAATTTTGCAAAGAAGACTCAATCTAGCAGCAGACCAATCTCACAAAACTTTTTGCCTATTCCGTCTAGCAATCAACAAGAATCTAACCTTTACGTGAAAAACATTCCATTGAATTGGTCTGACCAAGACTTTATACAATTTTATCAAAAATTTGGAGAAATCATCAGTGCTAAAGTCATAACGGTAGGCGGCTCCACCAAAGTACCTGGAAAATTAGCAGCCAGTAAAACAGAACCAGAAATGAAAGAGATAAACGGGCAATCAGAAATTGATTCGTCTTCTGTATCACGTAGAACATCTATCATCAGTCATGGAAAAATAATGGAAAATCAAGAAAAACAAATTGGAGATGAGGAACTCAACGGTGCAAAGGAAAAACAAAAAGGTTCTTCAAAAGGGTACGGTTTCGTGTGCTTTAAAAACCCGTTAGATGCCTCTAAAGCTATGTTTGAAACAAATGGCATTCAAGTAAGAAATTCAGGTAACACAGAGAGCAAAACAAATTTATTGGAAAGAAACGTTTTAACTGTTTCTTTTGCTGCTAAGAGACACAGCTCAAAATCCTCGCCAAATTCTTATAGTCACAGTAGCCTCGGTGTGTCTAACGAGTCTCATCTTCACAATAAAAAGCCATCGTATAATATAAATTTTATGCGAGCATTTCATGAGCAACATCGGGATAAACTTTTTTACAGAGTACCTTTTATCGTCCCGGGGGAAAATTACCATAGTGACCTAGATTCTCCATATAACACTCAAAACTGTAACCTGTTAAATATCCCACCACCACCATATCCTCAAATACCTCATTCTTTACATAATGAAGACATGTTTACTCCCATACCATTCAGTTTACCTCCTTTTGCTATGCCTCTTGGAGGTTCTCCAGTTAATATGCAATCCAATATTGTTTTTAATACAGATATATAAAATAGTTAGTTAATACCTGGTATGTTTTTACAATTAGCATGATTTATAAGTAAATATTATATATCTTCCTGCTGCGGATTCATCACTTCAAAGTGTTCCGGTTTTTTCTTTTTCTTGTTCACTTTTCTGGTTTTAAATAATAAAATCATTCTTGTATAAACCAGTCACGTGGTAAATCACGTGCTTTTTTGTGCTGATGATTAGATGAAGGAATATTTTACTCTGAAAGTACCACAAGACAATCCAACGCCAACAGGTGTAACATTAGTGTCCTATTTGTGATCTCAAAAATGAAAGATGGTCTGTAATATAATAATAAATATAATTAAACAATGTCTGTCTTCTTTAGTATAAATTATATGTAGTAGCGTGAGAATGAAGAACGAGTTTGAATATTACTATTAACAAGAAAATAGATTGCTTTCCCAAAAAACTCTGTAAAAAGTTATTGTTCTTACTGTGACCTTGCTCAAGAATCTTTTGAAATTATTCTTAGTTTAATAAAGACTTATCTTATATGCAGATAGCACTACAAAGATTATATAAAAATAAAATTATAAAGAACACCAAATCACGTAATCAACACTACATTTTTCTATGGGGTAATATTAGTGGTTGACCGTTTAGCTGATGTTTACCATCTTGAGACTTGGGCCTCATTCGCCAAGGGGGAATACCCCTGAGTCACAGGAATCGAAGTATTTCCAGAGGCTCTTAGTGGTTGACTTGAGTAAGTGGTTGGAACCGAGTTCAATACACTGGTCTTAATATGTGTTTGAGCCATGCCCGTGCTCCCCGTGTTGGTAATACTGTTGTTAGCAGGATTGACATAAATATAGCTTGGTTTGTTTCCAGAAGATAAACCATTGGTGTGTCCATCATTTAGAGGAGCCATAGAAGAAGCAGATGGAGGGGCACTGTTTGATAAGTGTGACGTATTTGAGTTTGGATTAACTTGTGGATAGTTGCTCAAATGTTGCTGGTGTTGTAACTGCATTTGAATTTGTTGCTGTTGCTGAGGATGATGGTGTTGCTGTGTATGATGTGGTTGGAAATACCCAGTGACCTGGTTGTTGTTGTTAACATTTCCGTTTCCCACGGAAGACAAAGATGTAGTAATAGAAGGTCTAGCCTGTGGAATAGACATATGTCCATTTTCATTGACAGGTTGAGATTCTTTAACAAAATCTAGCGGAGAAACACCGCTGTTTTGTCTAGCGGACCCACTTGAGTTTGTAGTAATTACATTGTTAACATTTGAACCCGAGTTGTTGATGTAGTATGAAGGTTTTAATCCATATTGCTGTGGCATAGAGGACAATGGCACGCCACCGTTGCTTGTGTTTTGAGGCACCCCTGCCATAGAGTATGTAGTTTGTAAAGTGTTTGCTCTAGACTCTGAAAGACTCGATCTTTGACTCAAAGCAGCTTTCGTATTCATGGGTGGAATATTCATGGTTCCTGAAATTGGAGTCAAAACGTTACTTGAAGAGACATTTAATAATGAGTTTTGACGAGTACCTGCTGCGTTTTGTCCAAAGAAAGTTCCAGTAGGAGTTAAAAACACGTTTCCTTCCACAGGCGGTGCCAGACCCTTTTGTTGAGCCTTGAAAGATGAGTATGTTTGAGTCAAACCTCTGAGTTCTGTTCTAATGGATTCAAATTGTTGTAAAAACTTGTTTTTCATTTCAGTCCCATTGTTGACGGCTGGGGCAAATGAAGTCGTAATATCTTGAACAATGTCTGTTAAATTTAAAATAGAATTTCTCATAGCGGCCAATTGTTGAACATAAAAAACCTCTCTTTCTTGCTCTAAAATCACATAAGGTTGCGGATTGGACAAGTTTGATTTGACATCTACATATTGTACTCTGTTTGGATTAGATGTTTGTTGTTGTTGTTGTTGTTGTTGTTGTTGTTGTTGTTGTTGTGGAAAAGAGTATTTCAAATTCATTATATTTGGAACAGAAATAGCCCTTTTTTTCATGTTTTCTTGTGCGTTTTGACTACTGATAGTGACATTAGATGACACAGTATTTGTGTTTTGATTTTCTGGTTTAAATGCTTGGAAAACAGCTGGGATAGATGGAGATTGAACATTAGATACCCCGTTTCCCGTACAATATGTTTGTCCATTTACGCTCATCACAGAATTCCCAGAATTCTTGATATTCAGTGCAGGGGCATTAAGAACAGGTCTTGTTTCGTACCCAGTCAACCTAAAATTAGTAGCTGAGGCAGATGCAGGCGTGGAAGAGCATATCCCAGAAGTAGGGTTTGAGCTATACGAATGTGCATAACTATTCTCAAGATCGCTGCCTGCTGTACTGGAGCGGCTGTCGTTGTTGTATCTATTAATTTGTACAGACGAAATCATTTCATTTTTCTTTTTGTTAATACTAGTTTTTCTTGGTATTTGATTTAATTCAACCACACTTGCCTTTCTGTGAAACGAATTTGTGCCGTGTGCAAAGTACCATACTGCATTTTTTTCCATATCTTTTTTCCTATTTTTATTACCTAATGTTGTGTTTTCCCCATCTCCTTCATGTTTCATGTTATTTTCATCTTCCTCCTCGTCCAAATCAGAATCAGTCCCTTCACCTACAAGAGAAAGTTTTCTTTTTTTTGTAACTTCATCTCCATTTTCAATAGAATCACAGTGTTTAGTTGTTGAGCTCGTGTTTGAATACTGTTTGTTGATTTTGTGAAACCCATACATGTGTAATTGTCTGATAAAACTTGTAATTTTGCCATGTTTGAAGTAGTTTTTCAAAATTTGGTATTCAAATTCAGGACTGTACGGTTTGAATTTAAAAACAAAACATTCTTCATCATCTGCAACCAATTCATCTGGTGTTCTGAACGGTTCCTTAGTGTCCTTGTAATAGTTGTTGTATTTAGTTAAAAGATGTGGACCGTTAACATTGTTGTTGTTAGTTACTGCATTGACGTTATCTTCTGTAGACACCCAACAGATGATTTCTGAATATTTCGAATCATTCAAGATTTGAGACAGTTGATGTAAGAAAGTTTTTGTTTGCATCTATTTGCTATTGGTTAGTGTGTATTGAATTGAAAGTTAATATCTATAGTCGGTCCCGTTTCGTTTCGCTTCGTTTCGCTTCGTTTCGCTTCGTTTCGCTTCGTTTCGTTTGGCTTTTTTTTTTGTTCTTCTACTCGTTTCTTTTTTTTTTGGTTTTTTTTCTTTTGTGTGTGTGTGTGTGTGTGTGTTCTGTTTAATATGAAATCCCCCTAAAAGTATTGTGTTGTATGTTAACAATGTTTTCCCCCTATGATTTGAAGAACAACTGTGTATTCTTAAAGTAACCTAAGTATAAAAGTATAGAATTAAAAGTAAAAAAGTGCAAAAAAAGTGAAATTAAAAAAAATATAAATAAAATCTAGCCTGCTAGTATTTAGTATATATTTTAATGTTTGATTTGTAGTTTTTATTTTTTCTGGCTTGTTTATATACATATAGTATAATAATAGGTCTTTAAAGTAGACCATAATTGTTCCATAAAACCATTACTGCTATAAAAAAAACAAGAAGAAAACACACGAGCCTATATCCATATATATATAAATTCAGAGAAAGATAAGAATAATCTTACAAATAGTATGGAGTACATACAGTCAACACAAACTGCTTGATGCCTAAAAAAAACAAAAACGTAGCTACATATATAACAACTTTTGAAGATTAGCAGTAAAAGTATCCCATATATGATAAACAATACATAGGCCTGAACCGACTAAGTATATATAGAATAATTTAAGTTTCAGAAAATAAATATTATAAATATCTGTAAAATAACTTCAAGAAGCTGGCCTTATATATATTCATTTATTTTTTTTGTTGCTCTTCTTCTTCTTTTTCTTCTTTTTCTACTCCTACTTCTACATCTTCTTCTCTTCTTATTTCAATTTAACTTTTTTTTTCATGGTTGAAACATTCTATGATTTCCTTTTATTATTTTGCTTTTTATTTTTGTTTTATTCTTCTTCTTCTTCTTCTTTTTTTTTGGTGTGAATTCTGAATATCAAATATCGTTGTTCTACGAGTTTTTTCTCATTTATCTCTCAAAAGAATGCAGAACAGTTTTAAGAACAAGAAACTGCACTGTGTAGAAACACAGAGAGAGAAATTTTAGTCTTTTTTTTTAGTCTTTCATTCAGTGTTTGAAACTTTTATCCGTGTTTCTTGGTCTCCTTAAAAAAAATCAAAAATTGATATTTTATACTCTGTAAGTAAATTTAAATCATATGGAATGAAACAATGGTTGATTCAACTACTTGAAGATATTGGTCTCTTGATTTAATAGCGTAGACCACATACACACACACTGGATGATAATATATAACCATTCATTGATTTTAATCGTAATATAGAACTTAGAAAAATAGGTAGTGGAATATTTGGACCGACTTGTGGAGCATGTGTGTGTGTGTGTGTGTGTGTGTAAGTAATCTCAGTTTTTGTCTATTCACTTTGTCTTCGGTGTTTTAAGAGAAAAGAATGTTTTTCTTGTTTTTTTCTTTTAAATTTCTCAATTGCAACTTGAATTGTTGTTATTTGACGCAGAGTAAAAAAAAAAAGGGAAGAGAGAAAAAAAAAAAACAAAAGACCGACAGCAAAAACTAAGAAAACACGCAGAAAATGTAATAGTGAGGTTTTTTTTTTTTTTTTTTTTTTTTTTGCTTTTTTTGTTAATTAATGAATGAAATCATAAGATTTGCATTTATTTTCAGCAATAATAAAAAAAAAGTAAATTGAACCTTTTGAAACTAGGTAGACCAATTTAATTTGATGGTGCTGCTGTGTTTTAGCAAAGAAACAGAAGAATAATAAAGCAGAAGAGTTGTAATTTTTAATTTTATCATGATTATGTTTTGTATTACTTCAATATTGAGGCACTGTACAAAAAAAAACAAAAAAAAACTAATTAATTTTTGTGCAACTAATTCATCTCAATTATCACAGTCTTGACAATACTATTGCTGTTTAATTGTTTTTGAATCATATTACTATTATTTTTAAGAGATCAAATAAAATTCTTGTTTTTTTCAGTTGTGACCGTACAAAAATAACAATATTCTACGATTCCCGTAAAAGCATGTAATTGTTTGTTCTCTTACTTTTTTTTTACCAATTTAAACAGAAAAACAAAACAAAAGAAGAAACGTGATTCTTGATTAATGTACTGCTGTTTTTTTCTTTTTGTTTGTTTGTTTTTTTGACTTTTACACTCAAATCACTCCAAGGTTTTACAGAGAGGCCGATGTTCCCCTGAAAAAAAAAAACACAACAAATTATGAAACATATTAGTGGTGGTGGGGGATTATGACAGTCTTTTTTTTGTACATGTATGATAAACATAAGAGGAGGATAATCAAAGGTATTTTTCCTCATTGGAACAATTTGTTTACAGGAATATTGGAAACACGTTGTGTTGTTATAACACAACATGATTGCATAGAGTAAACAAAGGGTGTGATGTATGTATGCTATAAGGCGTTTTGTTATGATACATTAGTATCAATCTGAGTTATTTTAAAATGTGGGTGTGCGAGTGTTCTCGTTGCTGAAATTTTTATAAGCGTTAAATGGTGTGTTAAATGTCATACACAGAGGTAGGTTATATTGTATCAGTAGATGTTTGTTTACACAAATAGCCAAACACGGAAACCATGTAGCGTATTAATTGTTTATCGTAAATTCTCATACACTGTAAAACTGTACTAATGTGGTATTCACAACCGTACTCTAATAAATATATATCTATAAAAAAGTTGACAAGACCTATAGGTGTATTTCTATCAGGTTATATTACTCATATGTACGCTCTATTAATTTCTTTCATTGCTTGATTGTTTATTTGTTGTATATTGTTGTCAGCATTATTGTTTAGATTAAAAAAATACAAACAATTGAATTTAGTGATAAACATCTACACAACACAAAAGTATCATATTAAAATTGTAAAAAAAAACAAAACAAGTACGCCAATCAGGAACTGGGAAAGACTGTAGAAAATTAAGATTACAGAGACTCAATAAAAAATATTTGACAGTTGTTAAAAAAAATTCAACAAAAAAAAAACACAGACACAATGGTTTAGTGAGAGTTCCTATGGTATTTTAAAAGGACTGTACATGCTGTTCATTTTTTTTTTTTTTTTTTTTTTTATGGCTGGTTAAATCACCCACACTTGTCTTGATATACAATTGAGACTTTTTCATAAAAACCCGCAGAGTTGAAAGAATTACTTTGCAATATGGATATAAATGGTTAATGAAGACTAGTGTATGTGTTGACTTTTGGTCGTATGGAATGACAAAAAACTCAATCACAAGAGGTAAACTTTTTGTTCATGTGATCATAGTGCTTGATGGTCACATGACTTTGATTTCCGCTTTTCCGATCAAATTATTTCTTTTTCGATAATTTTAATCTTCTCCAAAAAATAATACTTTCTTTTTGGATAATTTTAATCTTCTCCAAAAAAT
>JAJMDI010000246.1:0-11901 GCA_030573535.1 Hanseniaspora occidentalis var. citrica | reverse complement strand
CTTTTACGCCTCCTTTTGGTGATTAAGTAAAAGTTGGTCATGCAAAACTTTATCGAGTAAAGCGACCCCTAATTCGTTTACAAAGCAGGTTCAGAATTGATTCCTGATTTTGTATATAAAGAGTAGGGATTTGTAGCTTTACTGGATTCAATCGTCTCTTCCTTTTTCATCTCTTTATTGTTGGTAATATAAGAGAAGAGGAAAGAAGAACAAGTCGAAAACATTTGATATTAGATACTATTAGATTCATTAACTACTACTTCAGTATTAATAAGATCTAAGACTTTTTTCCATTCAATATTAAATTAAAAAAATAATTAAATATCGTTATAAATTACTATAATGGTGTTTACCCGCTCTTCACGTCAGTCTACTGACCAAAATGAAAACTCGGAAGATTTTGCCACCGCACAAAACCTTCAACATAATTTACCAAATACTTTGTTACTATCATATTAAGCTATAGTACCGATGGGCTGATAAATAAGATTTAGATGAGATGTATTAATTAATACTAGAAATCTTAAAATAAAGAAACGTAAAAAAAATTAATTAAATTACCATCCCTCTTTAACTGAAAACAAGAATAAAAAAAAAATGGTTGAATCAATCACCTTAGGTAAAATCAAAGAACAACAAGCATCTAGAAAGAGAGGTAATACTAGTGATGTCGAATCTGATGGTTCTGACATTGATATCAGCAGTACTGACGATGAAGCTGAAACCAAAGACGACGATGAAAGTGACTCTGAAATCATCAATGTTGACTTTGATTTCTTCAATGCTAACAAAGACGTCGATTTCCATGCTTTTAAAACTTTGTTGCGTCAATTATTAGGTAAAGAAGAGTCATTGAAAGTTCAATTGAGTGCTTTGGCCGACATGGTTTTAGACGCCACTGCCACCACCACTATTAAATGTGACGGTCCGGAATCCGATCCATACTGTATTTTAAGTTTTATAAACTACAAAGAAAACAGAGAATCTGATTTTGTCCAATATTTGAAAAAAGCACACATCTCCTTGAAATCTTTAATTCAAACCTGGGACACCATGCCTAACCAGAAAATTGCATTGGTCTTGTCTGAGAGATTCATTAACATGCCTCCAGAAATTGTCGGTCCATTATACAGAATCACTTTAGAAGATGTTGCCAATTCTGCTGACGAAAAATCCGGTAGCAGCAATTTCGGTCACTATTTGATTGTTTCTAGAAAATACGAAGTCAACTTTGATAACGACGACGACGTCAGCACTGTTGATAACAATCTAAGAGCCAAAAGAACCAAACAAACTGTTCAAATAGATTACTTCCATCCAGAAGATAAGTTTATCGAAAAGCACGCCAAAGCAAGTTTCAGTGGGAACTCAAAAAAAGGTATTATTCCAACTTACACTTTGATTGATCACCAAGGTTTGGTCAAAGCTATTGAAGAGTTTGAAGCTGAAGTTTCCACATGGTAATGGTCTTACTAAAAGAAAACATACTGGGCTGACATTACGTATGTAAATATAAGCTTCTTGTTTTGTTTTTTTTTTTTTAAAATTCTGTGGTCAATGGTATAAAGAAAACATGTATACTATATATTTATAATTGGAATTACTGAAGAAGTATCTTTTCAAAACCGAATTAAAATAGAGTAATGATATCTTATCAAATATTGTTTACTCAGACGTCAGAATTGTCCGTCATACATTTTCTCATTGTACGTCGTGTAAAAAATGTCTCGTCGTTTTTTTTTTTCTCTTTGTAATAACTAAAGAAATTAATTTTTTTGAGTTTGTTGTTTTTTTTGTTCAGGTTACTAAGTTGAACGTCGAGGAATATTGATGTTTATTGTTCTGAGGCATTATAAGAAAGTACGTCTGTAAATCTCTAAACTGTTTTCTACAACTTCTATTCAAAATAAAAAGTAGAACCAAACAAATAAGAAACACAAGAGCTAAGTGATTTGAAGAAAAAATACAAAATAGGGTGATTAAACACAAACTTTTCCTTTTTCTTTTCAGTGTTAGTTTGTTATATTAAATACCTTTTGCTTACATCAAAATTTAAAAAAAAAACCATGTATTCATTTCATGATATTCAGAGGTCAAAACAAGATCTTAAAAAACTAGTGCTCCAGAGACAAAACCTGATCACCGATTTTTATCATGAATTCAACAAAGAACTTGAAGGTTCTAATGAATCAAACAAAAAAATCATATCTTTAGAAGACTTTCAAGAACATTTTAAAATCAAAAACATAGCACAAATTCCAAACTTTAGAGAGTTTAGACCAAATTATCTGAAGAGAACTTTAGGGCACGATGATTATATAGAGGGCAGTCCCAACAAGAAGTTGAAACCTGCCAGTACAAATCAAACACTCGGCACCGAAGAAGAAAGTTTTGTTTCTACCAAAACATTAGAATCTGGTTTTAATCAAGATGACAAAGAATTCAGTAAAAACGCTAATGAAATTTTGTCTTCAGTTGTTACTTTAGGAAGTAATTCTTTTAAAGATAATTTAAATAAGTACTATTCATACGGTGTTGATATCCAGAAGGCAAACATAAATGCAAAATACAAACCTGATTATCTGAACACTTCGGAATCAGTGATTTTGTTAATGGACAATAGAATACCGTCGAAAATTACAGCTTCTAGGCCTCTACTTGAGTTGAGGTATTTGGCCAATACGTTACCCCTGCATAAATTATTACCTGGAGCACACAAAGCTCTAACAACAGACAATTGGAATACTGGTTTACAAGAAAATAGACTTACGGTGGTAGGTTCTAGAATTGAAGAATTAAAGAGAAATGGGATGTGGCCTTTAAGACAACCAAGAAGGTTTGTCGATCCAATTAAGCAGTTGTTTAATAAACAGGGACTAACCATGTTCAAACCAATGCACACCAAAACAACACATCAGTATTTGATGGAAGAAGCTAAATGGATGTACACGGATTTCAGAGAATACAAAAAGTTCAAGCTATCGCAGTGCGCTTTCATATCACAAGCTATAATGGATTATTGGTCTTATGGGAAAGATGCATGTTGTATTAAAATAAAGTCACCAGTTACCGACGAAAATAAAGACGCAGAACTTGAATTAGAAGTTGAAAGTATTCCTAGATCAAGCATAAACCACTTGGTGCCCATGTTTAAATATCAACTATACAAAGACGACACGGAATTATCTAAAATTGAAAAAGCTGTTGTAGATTCCTTACCGCTCTATAAACCCTTTGGCAATGAAGAACCTATAAATGAAAGTCAAGTGGATTTTGTGTCTGCTTCGAAATTGGCATATCCTGCTGACGAAGACAATTTTAACAAATTAGTCGAGAAAGATATAATAGATACAGATATGTCGTTGACGTCGTTGAGTAAGAAAAGAGGTCTTTTTGGAGGCACTAACAGAAGAGCACATTACGTTAAGCCTCCTCAACCGCCACCTTTAGAACTATTGGAATACAGAACACCTACTTTGTGGTTACCATCTGATGATGAAAAATTAGTTTCTTTCATTAATTTGTACAGATTTAATTGGGACATCGTCAGTGCACATATGACAACAAACACAACAGATGGCTATGTGTCTACTATGGACAGAAGAAGTCCGTGGAATTGTTTTGAAAGGTACGTACAACTTAATGAAAAGTTTGATATTAATGATCTAAAAGGATACCGCGCAAATATTGCACATCACTGGATGGTACAAGCTCATAAAGTTCAAAATAAACTACGGAGAAGAATATCTCCCTTGGGTATTACTGAGGAAAGTGTGCAGAGAGGGCACAGAAGGTTGAGATGGGCGTCTCTATTTGAGGCTATGAGAAGAGTTATGAGAAAGAGAGAGCATTTGTTGAAGCTACAAAGTCAGCAGCCACCACGTAGAACACCTATGGAAAACACTGGTCAACCTGTTGCAACTCCGCAGCAAATGGCTAATTTGAAAGCTCAAAGAGATGAAGCGTTGAGAAAGGAAATAATAGCGAAGAGAATGAACAAGCAGATGGTGGAAAGACAGCAACAGCAAAATCAACAAAAAAATTCAGGTCAAACACCTCAATCCAAATCAGCTACACCTGGAACAAACAGATCAGGAACTTCCGAACAAGTCAACATTAGCAATCAAAACTCACCACAGGTGCAAAATCTAGAGTCCCAACAAAAACAGGTCAGTAACTCAGGTCAAAGTCAAAATTCTAAACAACCAACCCAGCGTGCAGGCACAAGTATAACTCCAAGCAGTGATTTGATACTGAAAAACAAAAAGAACATTATTGAGAGTTATGCCAAGAAATATTTGGCACAAAAACCAGATGTGACACCTGAAGATGCTTTGCAAGCAGCCGAAAATTATTTTAGAATTGTGCTAAAGCAACAGCAACAAAGGGAAGCCGCCTTATTGCAATATGAGAGAAAACAAAGCATTGAAAAAGTGAATGCAGATAACCAACAGATACAGTCACAGCCAACTACGGACAACAATAATGTCTCTTCATCCCAAAACCAGGATGAGCCACAAACACCACAGAAGGGCAAGCAATCGTCTTCGAATAAACCTATAACGCAAATACACACTCCAACCCCCCAAGAGTTATTACAAAGGATTCAAGAACAAAAAAAAGATGACAAAACCAATAACTAACGAAGATATTTGGTTTTGAATTCATTGTTTTCTCAGGTATTAGTTACTTTTTAGTTTTTTTTTTTTCAATATACTCAAATTATATGTAGGTGGAATTTTATATAGTTATTATTTCCAATTTAATGTGATACTTTTGCTAGCGTAAAGCTAAGAAAGTCCTTTAACCATTTTTTTGTGAATCAAAATTGTATCTCAATCTAATAGTAACCTAAACAGTTGGTAAAATAGCAACAGCTGTTTCTTCAGTAGAGGTACCATTAACAGAGTAGTTACATTTCCATTTAATTTTTAAAGGTTTTGGTAAAGCAGCTGGAACGTTGTCAATGTATGCGACTTGTGTGATGCCATTTTTTTGTCCACCAGAGATAAAACTGGAAGATTGTGTTTGTAATCTCAATTGATAACTTTTTGGAACAGCAATCATGAATGTGAATTCTGAAATTGGGGATAGACCAACATTAGAAAAAAAAGCGTGCACTTTGACAGTGTTGGGATTTTCTCTGGATGTTTCAAATTCAATTTTCAAATGAGAAGACTCGTTGATTGCTGATCTAGGTACGGATTTTTCTGTCGCACTATGTGTTATAGAGTTCGATCCACCTAGCAAATCAAAATTGTTCGAAGAAGATGCAACTGGTGCTGGAGAAGCAATTGGAGAAGTGGTTTCGCCCAACAAATCAAATGCACTAGGAGATGTACTGTTAATTATTTGTGGAGGTGGTGGAGATACACTTAGAGTGATACTTCCAGCATTGTTGATGTTGTTAGAAGAAATGTTCAAGTCGCCTAGTAAGTCACCCAATAGATCTTGTTCTGTTGCAGAACTCTTAGTAGTCGACTGTTCGTTAGTGTTTGAGTTGTCATCACCGAAATCAAGTAGATCTAACAAATCATTACTTGGAGCAGAAGTACCAGATGGAGCTTGTAATTCGTTGTATTGGAATGAGTCACCACCTTTCAATTCCATAAACTTTTGCAATAATTGATTAACAACATCGTTGAATTCTAGCAATTGAGTAACCAATTCTTGGTCATCTTGTTCTTCTTCAATGATTTTTTGGAATTTAGGTTGAGACACTTTAAGAGCACTGTACAATTCTTGAACAGTTTCATTAGAAACATCCAATTCAGGAGAGGCAAGCATTTCTTTAAATAGATCGGCTTTTCTTTGCAATTTGTTGAATTCTTCCTTAATAGCATTTTTGGCCTGGATAGCATTGTCTTCTTTGAACCCGGCCATGACTTTCATTAATTTATTGGCTTCTCTTAAATCTTCTGGCCTACCTCTTCTGATCAATTCTTCTAATTTGGCAGCTTGAGCAATTTCTTGTTCTTTTTGGATTTCACTTGCAGTTTTCAAATGATTGGAAGGCTTCAAAACAGATAAATCTTCTTCTTTGATATTTGGGAATGAATAACCTTTGTATTTCAACAATCTGTGCATATCTCTAATATAGGCCATGTCCTCTTTGTAAGAAGCATGTTTGCAAATAGTTTGATACCATTCTTCAATTGCAGTCAAAATAAGTTTTTCCACTCTAGAATATCTCATAGAAGGCCTTTCAGGGAAGTTTCTGACCAATTCATTCAAAAATTCTTTTCTAGATATTTGCAAATGAAATGGATAGCCACAATTTTTAACCAAGACATCCAACAAGTTCAATGCGCAGACAGCAGAATGTGGATTCCCATGCGCAATGATTTTCACAATCAGCAAAGCAGCGTCTCTTGGAGCGGCCCCTTGTTTGTCATTGATGTAATCAGCAACATCCAAATTTAAACCCAAATTTGGTTCAGAAGCTCTACAGGCTCTTTGAATTTTTCTAACCAATGGGTTCCCAACTGGACGTGGTCTTCTCACAGGTTGATCTGTTAACATAATACCAGACATGTTGTATAGAGTTGTATATTGAGGTGTTTTGTAGTTGGATTTGTTATATATATTTTCTAGTTTTTTTATGAAAACCCTTTTTGCTTTTTCTAAATATTTTATATTAACCTTTATAAAACAAAAAGATTATATATTTGAAGATTGAGTACCTTTAATTAGACACACAAATGTGTTGGATCTATCTTAAATCTAGTTAAAGGGGAGCCCAGAGACTTATTGAAGTTGAATAGAATGAACATAAAAAATCAAACCCAAAAAATTAAAATTAAAAAAATTCAAACAAAAAAAAAACACACACACACACATTTTCCCAATTTACGTCGTTATCATACTTGAGAGAAAGTGTTGGCATGCAAAAAAAGAAATCAGATACCCGGCTTTTTAATTATAAAGTCATCCCTTCTGTGACTTAAGCAAAGGATCAACTGTTTCAGCCTAAAGATAAAGAAGACATTGTTTGATTTTACTTCACTAAATTAAAACGAAATAATCCTATAAAAATCCAAGTTAAAGTCAAGAATAATACATACAATATGAGTATATTTTTATATATAAATTTTGAAAACTCAAGTTCAAAACTCATACTTGTCTTGAATTTTTGCCTTTAATTGTAATATTTTTCTTTCCTCATTTTTAGAGTTTAAAGTCATATTCTTCAATCTAATACAAGCCAAAACTACAAGACTTGCACTTTTAAACTTTTTACGTAGATGTTTTCTTCTTGCATAAAATGGCATATTTTGGGTTAGGTAAGTTGATGAGTTTGGGAACAAGTTGTTGCTTGTGTAATTGTAATGATCAGTTTTATCCAGTTTTGGTGTATAAGGCATTTGGAACTCAGAAGGATAGTATTTCGGCTGATCATAATTGGAGTTCATTTGATTCTCAAAATCAAGATTATATTCAGATCCAGCTTTTAGCAGATCCATTCTAATTTTTTGAGTGGATGCATGTAAAACTTTGCTCAAATATGCATTCATCACTTTCATGTCATTATTCTTGTTGACTTCCCTATGATACTGTGTTTTATATAGTTCAACTTGAGATTCTAGTTTGTCCTTGTATTTTTGTAACTCTATTTTATTGTAATCATATCCTGTGTCATTGCTCTCTGTTTTGTTTGAACCCAATATCTTTTTCCTCAAATTCAAATTTTCCTGTTGTAGATCTTGAATTTCTTTTAAATATTGATTTCTATATTTTTCCAACTTGTGGTTTTGCTTTTTAATTGAAATTAAAGAATCGTCTAGTTTAAAATTTGAAGTTTTCAAAGTTTCAAAATTATCATTCAGTATTTCAAACTTTTCATTTAATAAATTAAATTCTTGATTGATTTTATTCTTTTCTGTTTCAGATTTTTTCAAAGAGTGTGAAAGTTCCAATTTTTCTTCAATCAAATCATTGTTTTTATTCCTCAATTTTTGAGTTTGATGTTTTAAAGTATCAAGTTCGGAATTCAAGTTTTCAACTTCCTTTCTATAATTTCTAGATTCAAAAGATTGATTTGAACGCTCAGAAAGTTTATCTTGTAATATCTTATTGGTTTTTTGCAACTCTGCTAGTTGACTCGTTAAAGACTTTATTTGTCTTTTAAAAGATATAGAATCCTCAACAAGTTCAGAATTCAAGGTATTGGCTTTGTTTAACGCTCTTTCAGCATCAAAATTGAGTTCATTCAAAGCTTCATTTTTTTCTTCTAAACTCCTTATTTTTTGAGATAATTCAAAATCATCTTTATCTTTCTTATTGACTTTATCATTCAATAACGTTATTGTATGTGATTTTTCGGCAAGTTGATTTTCCAAATTTTTGATCATATCTTCATTGTGTACACCTACTTTCTTAAAAGTTTTCAATTCCAATTCCAAATTTTCGATTTTCGATTTCAAATCATTCATTGTTTCTATTCTATTGTTCTCAAATGTTTCTTTATGTTTTTCTAAATCATCAATCTGAGATTTCAAAGTTTCAATTTTCGTAGAGTATTGTGATTCTTGCTCAACAATTTTCAATTCCAAATTCATTTTTTCATTCGATAAATTATGAATATTTTCTTGGTAATCTTTTACTTGATTTTTCAAACCATCCAAAGTTTCTTTGTTAGAATCTTTATATTCATTTGCCTTTTCAGTGAAAGCTTGTAAACTTGATTCTAAATCTTTGTTCTGGTTAGTCAAACTTTCAATCTCTTTATTTTTGAACTCTAATTTTCTTTCATAACTACTCATTGTGTCTTTAACCTTTGTCAATGAGTTTTGCAATGATTCTTTTGTGTCGTTTAATTCCAATTCCAATTTTGAAACCGTTTGTTTTAGTTCATCGATTTTTGAATTTTGCGCTGACAACTTGGAATTCAAATCTGCTTGAATTTTCAATGATTTATCAACTTCTAATTCAAGACTTTTTTTAATTTCATACAATTTCTCCTTTTCAATGTTCAACTCTTTGATAGTTTTATGGTATACATCTTCCTTCCTAGTTAACAAGTTGATATTTTCAGTCAATTGCAATTTTTCATTGTCGAATTTCTGTTTCAACTGTTGAAGATTGGTTTGTAAATGATTTTTATATTTTTCTTCAAACTCTTTCTCAAACTGCAGTTTGAACTTCATCTCCAGTTCTTTGTTGTTAGCCTCTAGTTCTTGATCGTTCAATTTAGAATTCTGTACAGGAACAGCATTCTTTTCTAACAATTCTCCTTCAAGTTTTCCATTTACTTCTTTCAGTTTGTTCAATTCCCTATTAATAAACAATAATTTGGTTTTAGTTTCACTTAATTCTTCAAGAATCTGCAATCTCCCTTCTTCGCCTACTTGACTTACAAACTTCTGAAGAGTGTTCAACTTGATTTTTAAAACATGATTCTCTTTCTCTAATTCAGAAATTCTTTCTTGTTCTCCTCTAACTGGTTTTGAAATCTCGTTTTCTTTATTCGAAGGAGAGATATACCCATTTTGACCATTTGTATTATAGCTGTTTTTGTTCAAATGTATATTTTCTTTGTTTTGGAAACCCAACGTGTGCATCGGCGTGTCTAAGATGTTGCTGTCTTCTTCAAATTCAGATTCCTCTTCAAATAAGTTGTTGTCTATGCCATTATTCAAATTTTGAGTGTTGACATTGTTTACTTTAAGTCTTTTATGATTATCCCTCTCTTGGTAATTCACTGGTTCATTAGAGTCACTTTGAGTTTGAGCTAATAAAGTTCTTGTGGAAACAGTATTATTTTCTCCATGATGAATAACTCCAACAGGAGAAAACTCAAAATTTGCTGCGCTTCTTTTAGATCCACCAGGTGTTTGGAATGTGGACATTTTATCTAATCAATTGCTATTAATCCGTTTATATTGTAATTTGTTTTTCCCCTAGTTCTTGACTCTACGTTTTGTTGTTATTTTTAAAAGGTTAAATATCAGTATTCTTTTTGTCTATATCTTTTATTCATTCATATAAGCAGGTAAGAGGTCTTTCAATAATCATAATCTTTAGCATATTTTAATGTTGTCTATGTCTAAGAAAGTTTTTGTTTTTTTAAATTTCTAAATTATTTTTTTCTTTTAGTTTTTGGCGTTTTTACACAAAACTGTTTCTACTTGAAATAAGAGTATCACGCGTCACTCTCTTTAGATGAAGATGTTTAGACACTGTGATATAGTTAGACAACTGATCGACAAAAGAGGTTGTTTGATATAAAGTTTCTATTTACTAATAAGTTCTTATTACATACTACTTATAAAACACTTAGTAATAGATACAAGCAAAGCACCCTCGAAACTCTATAAGTCTTTAACAGATGACACAAATTGTTTCAATGATTTCAAAGCCGAGCCGGAATGAATAGATTCTTCAACAATATCAACTGCTTTTTCATAATCTGTTGAGTTTGTGCATAGACAATATAACAGAGAACTGTTCAATAAGATGTAGTCGTAAATGGCGTTTTCACCCTTGTGGAATTTCCCAGCCAAGATTTGGTTTTCCAAGAAATCAGCGTTTTCTGCAGGTCCTTTACTTATACATTGATGCAACGGATATTCTTTTAATCCAAATTTCGAAGGACTCAATTTGAAAATTTCAATTTCCTTACTATTTGGAGTCACTTTCCAAATCTTACTTTCTCCAATAGGACTCAATTCATCCAAACCACACTCACCATACACCACCATGACATTGCTGTTTGGATATATCAATTGTGCTGCTTTGGCGTATTCCAAACCTAATTTTTCCGAATAAACACCTAGGACACGCTTATTAACAATATCGACTGGGTGTAGCAATGGACCTAATACATTGAAGATTGTTGGGATTTTCATCAATTTTCTGATTTCTGCAATATGGAACATCCCGTTATGGAACTGAGATGCTAGTAAAAACAAGAAGTCATTTTTATGGAAAAGATGTTGTTCCACGTTTTTAGCAACAACTTTAGGAGACTCCACGCCTAAGTGGTTGATCAAGTCACCAGCCCCACTGTTGGATGTGGATGCTTTCCCACCGTGTTTGACTATCTTGATACCTGGGATACCAGAAACAACAATGGCTGCTGAAGTGGAAACGTTGAAAGTGTTTTGACCATCCCCACCAGTACCAACAATATCAGCAATGATTTGTTCTTGGTTAGACTCAAATGATGATGATTCTAGGTTTAGATTTAAATTTTCGGTATTAACCAATTGAGAAAATTTCAAAATTGCACTTGCAGCAGCAGCAATGTATTCTGCTTTAATATCCAATTCTTTGGCTCTTAAACTGGTTAAGAAACTGGAAACATTGACGTAATAGCTTAATTTTTCATCTTGGTCTACTTTAGTTTCTTTGTCATTAATATTGACACTTAGATACTCAATAATATATGTGATACTTTGATGTAAATCTTCTGGGGTAAATTCATTATTAAGAACTTTTTTAATGTATCCACTTAATTCACTACTGAAACTAGGCATATCTGTATTCTTCTTTTCTTAGAGTGGTTATGTAATGTACCTTTTTTATTTCTTCATTGAACTATACAAATTTTTGAAGTGAATTGATTAATTATTTTTTGTAACATGAAAAATATTCAATCAAGAGTCGCATTTTAATCTCTAGAATGTTTAAGAGTAGTTTATATTGTGAGTCATATACAAACTAAACTTTCTTTGAAAACCTTCAGAACACAGTTGCAATGAAAAACACAAGTACATAAGTGTTACCCAGTCATGTTAAAACACGTGATTAGTAAAATGTCATTCTAAACGGTTGATCTGAAAACAGAAGAAAAAACTTGTAGTCGGGTATCACTTTCCCATTTAGGAAATTAAATATATAACTGTGTTGCTGGTTGGGAGTGGAGAGGAGTTGTTTTTTTTTTTTTTTTTTTTTTTTTTT
>JAJMDI010000245.1:0-12029 GCA_030573535.1 Hanseniaspora occidentalis var. citrica | reverse complement strand
TTTTTTTTTTTTTTTTTTTTTTTTTTTTTTTTTTTTGTTTTTTTAGGCTTTTCCGTTCAACACGTTTTCTTTATTTTCTGACTCTTTCTTTTTTCGATCCTTTTTCCTGTAAACTGAAAATTTTACTACAAAAAACAACACAAAGAATTTTGTAATTTTTTAACTGTATCTTCGGAAAATTAAATACGCAGGAAATAAGTTTTCTCTATGTTTGTTTCTAAACTGTCAGTGCTAAGGAATTTGGCATTAAAATAGCAATGTTTTGGCTTTTTTCTGTCCACGTCCTACGTAATAATTGGAAAAAAAAGTAACTTTTCTCGTGTTTTTGTTGAATTTTGACTGAAAAATGGTCGAGTTTTAAACAGGAAACTATTACCTGCACCAATTATCCATGCGAATGGATATTTCCCACGATACTTTTCAAAAGATCAAGTCAGTAAAAAACGAGGCTTAAAGCGGAAAGTTTGAACACAAATAAAACAACAGTGTCTTTGACTTTTGACGCAGTTTGAATAGAAAACATTTGTCATGGAGTATTTCCATTAAATCATATAGCGCAAGAGTTCATTTCCGTCCACTCAACTACGTGTAGTATTTTGTTTTGTTCGACTTTTTCTTGTATTTTTACCAACTTTCTTTGCGATGAATCTGATTTCCAGTGAGTTCTTGGTCACTTGAAATAATTGAGAAAAACAAATTCACGTGACGTGTCGGACTTTGAAAACCACATGTGATCCGAAGCAACACATGCATGTTTTTCGGGATTGTGCTATTCCCGAAACATTAGAATAATCGTAATTTTTGCATTTTATTCATTTTTTGGATGTCTTAATTTTTTATAACCTGTAAATTAACATAATCGGCGATGAATTGGGAGGAAAGTTTAAAGAATTCCAAATAATCGGCATTGATTACGATGTATATATTAATTGACTGTTCCCTCGAGGAAAGTTTTACCATTTTGAAATATCCCTATATATAAGTGAAGTATTATTTTAAATATTGTGTTTATTAAAACTAACTAGCACAAAAGCTCATTGTCATAATAGCATATCAAAGAAACAAGCTGAAGATACTCAAATACACCATGTTCAAACAAATCACCAGATTCAATGCTTTAACCAAACTTGCACCAATTAGTGCTAGATCTTTCCACTCATCAAACGTGATGTTCCAATCGGCTGACTTTAAAAAATGGGCCCAATTGGACGTTCCGGAAAAACAAAAATTCATCAGATCCTTTGTCGACTTGTTCAAAGAAAAAAACCCATGTAGTAAGAGTAACGTTATGTACAAGTCTCTAGCCAGCGGCATGGAAGAGTACGACGACACTCCATATGTCTTTGGTATTTTGTACAACGAAATCAGAGCCGTCTCCTTGGGCGAATCAACAGACAACACTGCCGGCTCTGGTCTGATGGGGGATGCTGATTTCGCCAAACTATTGTTTTCTAAATAGAGAAGGGAAAAGAAAACACAAGTCTTCATTCCCCCCCCCCTCAACCCTCAACCCTTCCGGAACTTCAACCAGCACGCTTTTGGTGCTTTTCTGTCCTCAAACATTTATATTTTCTAAGGAATAAGTCAGATCTTAATCTTTTCCAATTATACAAACAAACATTAAATATAAAAGTACATTACCGATATCTGTATATCTCTATATAACTATAAAACTATTAATAGAGACCCCAAGTTGAATCTGAAATCTAGCTCAACACGGAATTCAAGTCGTCGCTAGACTCCATCTGGTCCATCTGTGCGACTGAAGACAAAATGTCTTTTCTAGATGTCTCCAACAAGGAGCCGTTGCAGTTGAACATCTCATGCATGATATGGTATGCTTTTTCAAAATTGAAGATGATGTCCAACTCACGAACATTGCCGAAATACTTGTCCAAGGTCTCCACGTATCTGTGGATGGCTTCAAGAACCAGTAGCTCGTTGCAGTCTTCCTCCACAGCACCCGCACCACTCTCGTTTTCAAAATTCTCGGTTCCGTCTTCTACAGCCTGCTGCTGTTTCTTGATCCCCTGCTTCTTGCTGGATGAGACAGTGGCTATACCAGCAACAAAAAACAAGCTGGCATAACGCTTGTAAATCACTCTGTGTGTGTTGGTGCCAGTCCCATGCAAGCTGTGTTCAATTATATTGCACATTCTGCTCTTTCTAGATAGGACCAATGTGGTCACATCTTTTATTATCATGTGTTTTTCCTGTGGGGTGAAAGAATCAAACCATTTGATCATTCTGGTCTTCCCCTGTTTACTTAGTAAAATCATGTATTGTAATTCCATCATCTTTGGTCACCTGTATATGTCTAATAAAGTTAAAAGTCCTTGTGTGCCTGTGTTTGTTCTTTCCCTTTTTGAGATGTTTTAAGAAAAATATATATCAAGTAGCAACTTAATGAAACATTGATTTATTTTAAAACACAGGGGGGACAAACCATAGCTTAAACTACACACAGCGTACAGAACTGGTTTTTTTTTTCTTTTACAGACGGCAACTAAACAGACAGACAAAAAAACACGCTCAGAATAATGCGTAGCTCTAATAAAATGAAAAAGCACTGCCGTACAAAATGATGAATGTTTAAAAACAAACTCATTCAATCAAATGGTTTTAGTACCAAACAGCCTTATCAAATATGTACAAAATAACATCAACAAAATGATATAATATATAAGAGAGAGATATACAGATAATATATATTGAATCTATTAACTCATTCTAATTAATCGCTCATTTCATCTTCTTCTTCAGGAACCCAAGGGGCTGGTTTGAAGTATTCTTGGTCTTCGATAACCATTTTTTTGAAAGATTCTCTGTCATCAACAAATTCCAAAATGTAGTCCAATTCCAACTCGTGGGATTGTCTACCCAAGATAACCAAAGAGTGCAATGGTTCACCTGAGTCGTATTCACTCAATTCCTTGATAGTGCCTGCTTTGAAGGATTGTTTGTCGGAACCCAATCTGCTGATAGCAACACATGGAGTGTTTTCAGTGTATGCTTTTTCGTTTCTAGTTTCTTCGATTTCCAACAATTGTTCACAACATTGGGAAATGGACATGTATCTTGGAGGTTCGTAGATCAATCTGCCTCTGGCCATGTTTTCTATACTTTGTTCTTTGACTTTGATATCTAGCAAAACCAAAGTGTGCAACCCGATTTTTCTATTTTCCATGATTTTATCGTACCAAGAGTCTGGTCTCCAAGAATCAGTAAAGAAAACCATAGAGACAGTTTGCCCAAAGTTGTATAGTTGCAAGCCACAGGCACCAGCAGCGTTCATGACACTGGCATTGTGGATAACTTCAACAGGAATGTTTCTTTGTTTGCATCTCAAAACCAAATCAGTGTGAGTGGTGGCACCGAAAACATCACCAACAACCAAAAAACAAACATCAACTTTGTCGGCATCGGCCATGATCTCTTCACACCCAGACTCAACCATTTCCCTGTCGGCCAAAGTAATTTTCTTACCGTAGAATTCTTCCAATTCTTCCATAGAAGAGTTCATCAAAATAGAAGTATAGTGTTCCAAGTAAACACGTTCACATTTCTGAACAGCTTTCAACCCTCTAACGGTGATATCTTCTGGGTAAGCTAACCCTAGACCAATCAAATACAACATTTTTTTTTCTCCTTGTTTCTTTTGGTTCTTATTATTTTTAATTCTCTATTAATAAAATAACTTTAATGGTTACTCACAATGATCATCATCTCAAGCAGCGTAACAAAGGTTTTCTTCAGTTTATAACATTCACTCATTGAGAAAAAGGAACAAAAAGAAATTTTGCTGACAGAAAAATAAAAAAAAAATATTTTTTCCCAAAATGAAAGAAAGAAAAACAAAAATTAAAAAAAGGTGCGGGTATTGTAATATTTAAAAAAACTATTTAATATATTGATGTCATCCAAGGGGCAAGGTGCAAAAAAATAAAAGTTGATTAATATAAAAGACTTGATGATGATGATGAGCCCTCGCAGTATACATCATTAGTTTATCTATTTATACTCTCTATTCACAGGGTAGAATAAAAATTAGAAAAACAGCAACGTAGAATTAGAAACAAACATATAAACAAACGAAATGGCAAAATCTAATTCTCATACTCCTCTTTTACACACTTCCTCAAACACAAGTTTGAATAATACGCAAGGCAACAACAACAGCAGTGGTGGGAACAGATCATCTACTCCTATGTCAGGAACCAGTTACCACTCTATTATGGAGTCTCATTACAGGGAAATGGAATCACAACTTTCTGCTGAGAGAAAGAGTAAAAAAACCATTTTCTCCTATTTGCAAAAAATTATGATTGCTCTAATCACCATATCGTTTGTCATTCCTGTTTTATGCTTGGTGTTCAGTGTGCGCTTGACTAAACAGATAGATGATAAATACGGAGACAGATACTTGGAGAGGTTTGTAGAGAACAGCACGAGTGTGGAGGTACAAGACATTGAATGGCACATTATGGATGCACACCATATCCAGTTGAATGTTTCTGCAGATGTACAATTCAACTATTCTCAAGGTACTCCATATGTTACTGATTTGAGTGTTGATGATTCTGGAAGTTTTTTCACAAGTTTGCTGCCTAAAGAGGAAACGATGCGTAAAATCATGAAGTTTTCAATGAACCACGCAGTGAAAACCATGTGTGTTTATGTGGATAACATTGAGGTTGTAGGTGGGACATTTGACAAAAATGGGGATGAAAATAAAATGCATTTGGGTAATATTACTAGTGCATTTAACGAAATGGCATGTTTTTCAGTAAGAGAAAATGATGTTAGTAGAGTGCATATTCCTGTTGTGGTTCAAATGAACTGGTCTAATATCTACAAGATAGCTAAAGCAATTCGTAAGAAAAATGAGGACTCGGATATTTCCTCTTTAGTTGAAGTTTTCACAACTCTTGATTTGGATATTTTCAAGAAATTGCAAATTGGAGAACGGAAACTACCGATTTTGAAAAACTTGCATGTAAACCAATTTGACATTACAAAATTTTTATTGAAATCCGGGGAGAACCAAAAAAACGTTTATTTTGAATTGTTTAATCAATACCTTAGGCTTGATTCTGAATTATGATGATTCAGAGGATGCTAGAAAGTCTAAAAAAAATAAAGATAAAAGTAGCATTGTTTTTGAAAATTTTAGTATTCAAGGAGATAAAACTGATCAAAATGTTTTGTTTAATGTTGATTTAGTCAATCATAATTATGAAAACAAGGATAAAATAGATTTTTCTAGTTTGAACATTACTAAGCTAAATTATTTTTTAAACAAATTTCAATGGCAGCCTGTTTTCCCTGATTGTCATAATGATTTGAAAATTGTGTTCCCCGATTTGAAGTCAAATTTCAAACTGTACTTTAAAGAGTATAATGAAATAGATCCGATTTATAGATTCAATAAACCACCTGTCTTACACATATTTGGTCAAATCAGTGAGAGTGGGTTTCCTTATGAATTGGTAAACGATGTGTGCTATGCAGATGACGTCAATATAATAACACCAATGAATTATTTGTTGGATAGAATTTTCAACAACGATGAATATATTAACCTGGGGATCATAGAAACATCTTTTTTTGACATTGTACACGAGCAAAAAAAGTTATCAATGGAAGTTCAACACGAAAACAGTGATTTAGTTCTTCAAGACTTATTAAAAGATGTGATAATCCCTCTTCCTGTTAATTTCAATTTCAGTTTAAATTCCAGTGACGTTATTAGAGAGGTTGGAATAGAAAAAAGTACCTTCAGGATCATCAAAGACCCAACAGACAAGAAAAATAATAACAAATACAAAGTCATGGGCGATGCATATGCAGAGGTTCTTGTTCCCTACATAAAAGACTTGAGTGTTTCTGTTTCTAAATTAAAAGGAACAACAAAGATCATAGACGAGGTGAGTATGAAGCATTTTTTAACCATTGATATGAATGTTTGGGAAAACTGCGAAGTAGAACCGATTGTTGATCTTGAAGACGGTCTTTTAGGTGGGAGCAACAGCAACAGACCACTACACATGAAGATCAAGTTTTCATTCAACAATGCAGAAGCAGAAGTCATTGACAACACTGTCTTGGCGAAAGTTTTAAGCCGTGTTCTTTGGACAGGCAAATCGCCGATCTTAATGGACGGTCTAATCGATCTACTTATTGAAAACAATATCATGGGAGAGTTTGTTTTGGGAGGTATTCCTGGTAAAGGTTCTACCGTGATAATCCGATGATTTCATAATCTGGGTTTGTGTGTGTGTTTTTATTTTTTTGTGTTCTCATATTCATATATATATATATAATCTATAATAGTAGTTGAAACTGTTTAGAGATAATAATTACAGTCAAGAACACGTGCTTTACATAGCTTGTGTAAGTTTGTTTTACCCTGCTATTTCTACTTTCAAGTAAGAAGAAAAAGAAAAAAATTTAAAATTTAAAGGTTTTTTGGTTTTTTCCTCTGTTGTTTCTTTGTTGTTCGGTTTTTTTAAGCTGAGTTTTCCTGTTAACTTTAAGAAAATATCTGTCAACAAATGATACGATTTGATGTCAATGATTCTATTAATTAATTAATGTTTAGATGATCAAGTTGATTATTTATAATCGATTGATTGTTTAGTATTTAATAAGATTTTTATAATCTTGTTAGAATTGAGAATTTAATGTATTGTCGCCTCTTTTCTCTGTGTTTTTTTGTAAATAATCATCAAAAGTGATCATTGAATTCGACATTTGTCTGGGTATTTCTTTTTCTAGTTGTTTCCAATCGTTTTATTAAAAATCACGTGTAGATTAGAAAGAAACTTATTTGGAATTGGAAAAAGTGATAAAAAGAAATATTACCAAAAGAACTAGAATACTAACTACTCCTATCTGTTACCCCTAATACTAGAAAGAAAATGGTAAACTACAATAACAACAATACTAGTAATACTAAAAGTGCCAATATTCATGAAAAATGGGACACCGTCGTGTCGCTATTGCAAGATTTGTATAACGCAAACGAGGTTATTCCCTTTGATTATAATGTCGGGGGAAATGATAACAACGATACCAAAACAAAAGTAAATTTGTCTTCATCGCATAGACAATCCAGTTCAATTAACAAGCAGAAACATTTGCAATATAAAGACAATTGCTCCAGAGGTAAAAGGATTGTCCAAGAAATCAAAGCTAATCTAGATAATCTTCTGGTGGATTTGGAAAACCCCAGTTCTGGTTCGTCAAAATATACTGGAGTGGAAGATATTGACGAGCAACCGAAGGGTCATGTAAGAAGGGGCGATTCCAGTAGACATGCTGGTTTTACCAAAATTAATAAAAAGAATGATTACCCTTCTGACACTAGTACTGTGCAAGATAAGAGAGTGACCAAAGGTGGAGAAGTCCTAGAATCGTCAAATAGTAAGGGCAAGAATAGTTATAGCAAGAATTCTACAGTTGAGTCTTTAACTCCATTACCGGTGGATGTTGAAGATGGTGCATTGAATAATCGTAGTAGTACTGGTACCATTGCCACTAAAAAGAATGATACAAACGCTGGCACTGACAGCGATAGCTTTGGAGAAATAGGTTACTCCATCAGTGGCAGAAGAAGAAGAAATACTGGAGCTCAGGCATCTGCTACTAGTGGTACTGGTACTGCCAAGGGCATAGACACGGGAAGTACAGATTTGAAAAATAGTCAAAGCGGAAAAGAAAGTGAAAAGGACGAAAATAAAGAAAATTTTAGTATTCAAGAAATACAGAACTCACAAGCAGAGAAAATTACTCTTGGAAGTACCAGTAGCAAGACTACTCAATACGGGAAAAGTTATTATTCCAGTGAATTCAATCCTAACGAGCCGGTGCTTCTGGGATCCCAAGTCGCATACAAGCCTTTGAAGAAGTCGAGCGGCATCACCGACTGGTTTCAGTGTGAGGTCACGAAGATCTTGAACAGCGAGGGAACCAAGTTTGAAGTGAAGGACCCTGAACCAGACGATTTTGGGAACCCGGGGGCCTCGTACAAGTGCACGTGGAAGGAAATATTGTTGTTGCCTCCACACCCTACCATTGCGACTGCGAGAAAAATGAAGCCTTACCCTGTTGGTACAAAAGTCTTGGCGAAATACCCAGAAACAACAACTTTCTATCCAGCAAACGTGATTGGGAAAAACACAACCAAAAACGGATTGCCAACATGTATACTTAGATTCGATGGAGAAGAAGAAGTAGACAAGGAGACAGAGGTGGAAAGATTCTGGGTCTTGCCGTTCCCTAAAAAATTTAAATAGTAACTGATTGAAAGCTACTCTATTTATATTTGTTATATATATATATCGGTGTAAGAAAGTTTGTGTTTGACATAATCATGGCCTGTTAGTCATCTTCTTGGCGTGTAGGCAGTGGAGTCTCCCTCTCTCTCTTTAGTTCCCAAATTAGTATGGCATAGGTTGCCCGCATCATCGTTTTTTTGTTTTAGGCAAAAAATTGACGAAAAAAAAAAAATTTCAGTTTTTGGTTTTTTTTTTTTTTTTTCACGGAGGAAACAATGAACAAACAGTTTTTTTAATTTTGAAAACTCAAACGGCATACAATACTCTGTCGAAGCTAATAAAACAATTATTGTGTATCGTCTTTGGTATGATATGATGTAAAAGTATCTATTTGTGTTGACTATCATGTTAATGCTAATATTCAATGATGTATAATTATTAATATCAATCATTCATTGAACTGATTGTCTTTTTTTAAGTGAATTTATAGGTGCCTTGTCTTATCAAGGAGATTTGCTTTCCTGAAAAGATTTTTGTTTTTGTCTTAGGGCGTACATTTTTGTTTTAAGTTGTAAAAGAAAATGAATAAAAAATCCAAAAGAATAAAAAACAATAGGATATAATATATTATAGATATCATCTACGGGTTTTTTGAAATGAGAGAAAGTGAATACCAGCGTTCCAGATCCAGATCTCCGGTTCGTCGTGCAAACTACGACGATCAAGATAGAAGAATGGATAGAAGACACGGACAAGAAAGCAGAAGAAGAGACAGTCAGTCCGAAAGTTACCCAAGAAGTTCTGACAAACAACACACAGAAGAAAGAAGACCTAGAAAAAGAAGTGTAGGACATTCAGACAGCAGAGATACAAGAGACGTTAGAGGAAGAGGTGAGGTTAGGGAAAGAAGAGACGATAGAGACAGAAGAGATGATAGAGATAGAAGAGACGTTAGGGAAAGAAGAGACGTTAGGGAGAGAAGAGACGTTAGGGAGAGAAGAGACGTTAGGGAGAGAAGAGATGACAGAGAAAGAAGGGACGTTAGGGATAGAAGAGAAGTTAGAGAAAGAAGAGACAGTAGGGGTACTCGAGACGTCAGAGAAAGAAGGGACAGTAGAGATAGCAGAGGTGGTAGGGACAGAAGACACCAACCAGAGGACCGCAGTCGTTCTAGAAATGATCCGCCAAGAAACGGACACAGCAATGGTGACAGCAGAAGTGGGTTTGGGCACCATCCTCCAAAAGTTGAAGGTGCTTCATATTCAGATAAAATGAACAGAAACTACGGGAACAGTGTTTTCGTTGGAAACCTACCTTATGACTGTGAGGCTCGTGATTTGGAAAGCTACTTTTCCAAAGTCGGTGCAGTCATCAGAGCCGACATTGTCACTCACAGAGGGAGACACAGAGGTATGGGTACTGTTGAGTTTGCTACCAGAGGGTCTGTTGACGATGCTATCAAGGAGTTGGATCACTCGAATTTTATGGATAGAGAAATCTTTGTTAGAGAAGACAATCCTCCGCCAGCATCTGCTCTGTCTGACTTGAAAAGAGAGGAAGAAGGGGGAAGATCAAGAGCAAGAAGCGAAAGACCAAGAAGAGGTGACGATAGAGGGAGAGATATTAGGGATAGTAGAGATAGTAGAGACGGCAGAGATAGTAGAGATAGTAGAGATAGTAGAGATAGTAGAGATAGAGAACCTAGAGAATCTAGAGAATCTAGAGATAGTAGAGACAAAAGAAACAGCAAAGACCATGGTGCCAAGTCCACCAGTGGCAGTGGTAGTCAGAGTAGCAACAGCAGTAGGCATCCTGAAGGCGTGGAGGTTTTTGTTGCTAACTTGCCTTTCAGCATCAACTGGCAAGCTTTAAAAGACATGTTCAAGAAGTTTGGTGATGTTTCCAGGGCTGACATTTCTTTGGACCATATGAACAGATCCAGGGGCTTTGGTACTGTTTATTTTAAAACAGCTGAAGAAGCTGAAGAAAGTATCAATTACTATGCTGGTCTTGAAATGGAAGGCAGAAAATTGGACTGTAAAAAAGGGAGATATGGTTGGACTGCTCACAACAGAGATTTAGAAGCAGACATCCACGTGGACGGTGATGAAGACGAACAAAATCACCGTGCATACAGAAATGGGGATAATCATCATAACAACCTTGAAAACACAAGAGTGATAGACGACTTCAAAGATGACGGGGTCAACTCCTCTTTTGTGGAAGAAGCTATCCCACACGGTGAGAAATCGAACATTGTTTATGTTTCTAACCTACCTTTGTCCACAGCGCAATCCGACTTATACGACTTATTTGATACCATTGGGCAAGTGCTTATTGCTGAATTGAAATACGAAAACGGAGAAGTCAACGGTGACGCTGTTGTCAAGTACGCCGACGTTGACAGTGCAGAAATGTGTATTTCAAGATTAGACAAGTACGTTTATGGTGGTTGTGAATTAGATATCTCCTACGCTGGCCACAGAGAACAAGGGCAAGAACAAGAACAAGAACTAGAACAAGAACAAAAACAAGAACTAGAACTAGAACAAGAACAAGAAGTTGAATCTAATCCTGAAGCAAGCACATTGAACGAAGACCAAAACATAGAGGCAATTGAACTTGAAAACCTAGATTCAGTGCTTACTGAAAATGAACCAATAGAATAAGATTTAATACTATGATATGCGCTCTGTGCTCTGCGATCTGTGGTTTTTGTTATTTTCATTCTATCTACTGTCTATTCTGTCACAAAACATTAATGTAAAACAATAAACAATAAATTAAAAACAAACAAATTAAAAAAAATATTTAAAATAATCTATTAAAACAACTTCAACTCCGTAACAATAATAGTATATATTTAAATAAAATGTACAACATGATTTTAAATAAGCTTAATAAGTTTCATTATTGAATACAGTTGAAACATATATCTACTTGAATGGAATTGACTGAGATGGTGTTTCACTCTAGTTGAAAATTGTAGTTCAGCTATAACGACACAAAAATATTACCCTCACAAAAAAGTTTTACACCCATACATCTCCGTAAGGAACTTTAAAAAAATACCCGACTTTAAAAAAAAATTTAATTTTTTCTTCTTTGAAAGATCAAAGCAACAAAAAAAAAATTTTCAAATTTATTACTCATAATTTCTTCTGATTTTAACGATTAAAGAAGACATCATTAGATGATATTATCATTTCTTCCCCGGCGTTAAGATCATACCATATTATTTTAATATATATCAACATGATTGATATGATGTGTCACCTGTATATAATTCTTAATTATCGTATTTAAATGTGTTTCGTTGGCAAATTAAATTACAGGTACGTTTTTCCCAATTGGTTCGCCAATTGATTTGTTTTAGTCCTTTATCAATCTCTTAGTACAAAAAACAAAACGAGGAATAAACCCCATCAAACAAACAATATGTCTGAATTATACATTAACGAATTTACCGGTGTTGATGAATCTTCTCACGTCGGTTCTAAAGAACTACCTTTCAAAACCCCAGCTTACGCTTTGTTCGTTGCCGGTGAAACTGAACCAAAATTATTTACTTTCAAAAAAACTGAACAAGAAGACAAATCTGTTGTCGAAGAATACGTCCCAATCTCTGCCAGTGCTTTGAAAAAAGCCAAAAAAGGTGCTGAAGGTTTGAAAAAAAAAGCTGCCAAACAAGCCACTGCTCAAGAAGTTGTCAAGAAAGTTGAAATCTTGGATTTCAGCAAATTGTCCTTG
>JAJMDI010000244.1:0-12212 GCA_030573535.1 Hanseniaspora occidentalis var. citrica | reverse complement strand
AAAAAAAAAAAAAAAAAAAATCCCAAAATGGGAATTTTAGAAAAAGAAGCAAAACCAAGAACTGAAAAAAAAAAAAAAAAACTTTTTAGAGTATTTACCTATTTAGGAAAGAAACACTATTCAGTTGACAAAAAAAAAAGAAATTAAACAAAAAAAAAGACTGTCAATTTGTGCAACATTAAACAGAGGGAAAATACGTGAGATCACGTGTGTCACCACAGAAACTGCAGAAACTACAGCAACTGCAGTCACGACAAGCATGTACTTCTTGTGTGCTCGGGTAATACCATTGGGTGTAGTTGTTGCTGATGATATACGCCAGCATTGGTGGATAAAATTGATTGATGATACTACAACAGAATTAAAAAATTTACAGTAACAACACGGTCTAACACAGAGTTGGTGATCAGTACACGGTTGTTTGTGTTATTTAATACTATATTTTTCAAAACAACACACAAAAAGAGAAAATCATCATAATAACAAAAAAAGATACGACTATTCACTACTGGATATGAAAAAGAACTTCAAATAATTGAATCATGTTAAAGTGTATCCAATGTGTAGTCATGTGACCTTAGGGACAATCAACAAATACTAACATAGTTATCAAACAGAGAGAGTGTGTGTGTGTGACACGTGACTGTGGATATGTCTCTTCAAGGCAAACCTGTTTCAAAACTACGCTGTATTACAACCACTATCTATCCCTGGTTGATTAAATATTCAATATACACATACTAATATTACTACTAGTGACTATTTAAGTAAATCACAAAAAAAAATAAAGAAAAAACAAAAAAAAACACGTTTTCCAGTTATAGTTTTAATAAATCTTTTTTTTGCAATATTTGTATATAATGTACGGGTTTTTGAGTCTACACATTTGTCATAAAAAAACTTACACATAAATACTCCAAAAAGACATGCACATAAAAAAACTGAGAGTAAAAGAAGAAAAAAAAAATTTAGAATAATTTTTACAGAGCCCCTACCAGGATTCGAACCCGGATCGCAACCACCGGAAGGATACATGCTAACCATTGCACTATAAGGGCACGTTCAAACTAATAAAAATTATAAATTAATTATGTTTGAGTGATATATGTGATCTTTCTCTGTTGTACGTGATTAACTCACGCATTGACAAATTTTGGGAAATGGAAATGGAAATGACAAAAAAAAATGAAAAAAATCATCCAGAATTCGGGAACTAGAGAAAAATCTTTATCACCCAAAGATTCATCGGTTTATTCATTGGAGTCACTCTATTTGATTGTATTGCCATCCGGCAAAGATAGAACAAGAAAGAAAGAGGTAGAAGAAACAAACCAAAAATTATGTTGAGATCTGCTATCAACCCATCGTCTGTTTTTCAAACACATATAAAGACCAACACTAATAAATTGGCTTCGAGTCTTTTGAAAGCTCAATTCTCAAACAATGTTAGAAATGTTCAAAACATTAGAAGTTTATCTTACAAGAGTACCAATTTTAATTTCAATTTGAACAATATTGCATCAATTGGTGAAAAGAAAAATAACAACATAATAAAAAACTACAGAAAAGTTAGTCACTATTCTACATTCAACAGTAGTACTGGTAGTAGTGACAAGGCCAATAAGATAAGTCTATATCAGAGAATCAAACACTTTGTGACCTTTACTGCTTCTGGGTTTTTGATCTTGGGTGCTGCTGGTTTGGCTGTCATTGTTGTCTATTTGATTGTCAGTGAGTTGTTTTTGCCATCCGGTGACACGCATATTTTCAACAGAGCTGTCAACTTGGTAGAAGACGATCCAGTTTCTAGAAGGTTGCTAGAATGTAACGACTTAAAGACCGCCGCAACCAACGCCAACAACCCTCCAACTGTCACAAAGGAAAAATTAAAAGCATACGGGGAAACCATCAAGGACGACCACTGGACAAGAAACAGACCTATTCAGTCTATGAGAAAGGTCGGTGCTGACGGGAAAGAAAGATACTTTATGAGATTCCATGTGGAAAGTGCCAACAAAGTAGGGTCCGTTTACGTTGAAGCTAAAGAATCAGAAACAAAGTTCCAACCTGAATTTGTCGTGATATATTTAGACGTTCCGGGGAAAAGAAGACACTACTTATTAAAACCAGCTCCAAAACCAGTAGCTAGACCAACAGGGTTCCTAGGTGTTAATTGGGGTCCAAAGAAATAAGAAAAACAAAAAAATACATATGTAAAAACAAAACTGGGTGATAATGTTTTTAAAGAATAATTACACATCATTATAAACAAATGAAAAAAAAACTTTTGTTTAAAGCCAGCCGCTTTGTTGTCTTGACAATTTACTTTTTAATGTTCGCACATTACTCAAACATCATATATAATTATATCAAATGGAAGACAAAAAATAAATATATACCCCTACTGTAAATATAAATCCAATATATATTGATAATATATGTGTTTCAAGATTGGAACCAGCATTTTTATTGGCAGATTTAGATTTTGGTTTGATTTCACCATCAGTTTTAGATTTTTTAGAATTCTTATCCTTCCCGTTCTTGTCATCAATACTGTCATGTTCCGATGAATTCAAATTGTTTTTATTCTTGTCATTTTTCATGTTTGAAAGAACAGAGTCACATTTCGTGTTTGTCTTATAATTTTTGTTGAAATATACTGTTCCGTAATTTTTTGAACTTAAACTGTTTGAATCTACACTCTGAATTGGTGGGCAATTCTCGGATTTATCATCTGTTTCAATATAAAATTTGGACAAAATGTAGGACAATTTTTGATTCAACGAACAATCAGAATATTTGCCATGTTGATCTTCATGAAATGCAATTTCAGAGCAATCCACTTTTCCACAAAAATATTTGAATAACTTGCGGTAATCACTTTTCATATCCAAATTCTTTGTAATGATACAAGGTAAATCAGTGTCTAAACATAAACATTTTGCAAAATCCGGGGTAGGTGGGATTTCTTCGTTCCCAGAGGGAGCATCCCATGTTAATGATTTTGAAGGACATGCAACTTTAGAGTTCATTAGTTTTTCTGATTTACTCAAGAAATCCAAATATTCCTGCTTGTTGTATCCTTTAGGTTTAGCTCTTGTGTATTCTTTTTCTAAATACTCAAAATCATCTAATTTCACAACTTGTCCTTTTTCACTAATCTCAACTACACCATACATATTTTCTTCTTCAAAAAACATGTAAACCAATCCTCCAGACCAGACTTTTGTCATAAGTGGGGAAAACAATGCTTCAACCTCTGTGAATGGACGAGGTCTGACATCATTACAACCAAACTCACTGAAAAATACAGGCACAGGAAATTTTTGAAACTCCACCGTTCTGTCTTTGTATCCACTTCCTACAAACGATGAATATCCACACCACTCATATATGTTTATACCGTAAAAGTCAACGTTGTTTTCATTATCGCTGTCACAAACAAAATACTTTGATAGTTGCTCCCTAACATCCGGATCATCGTTGGTGCTGTATCCTACTGGAATTTTCCGTTTGATTGTGTCAGACTCTTTGATGTACTTTTTGATATCTCTTACAGAGGCTTTTACAAAACTGGATGCATAAGTGTTGCTACGGTCAGTTGTCACTTCGTTGCCTGCAAAAACACCCAATGTGTTAGAATAGCGACTAACACAGTCAACAACATCTTTGTATCTTTGAAAAATAGTCACATCCCAGCTAGGTGAGTCTCTGGATATGGAGACATCAGGTTCAGACAAGTCAAACAATACATAAATACCATACCGCGCAAACGCATCCATGCATTGATCGTGGTTCAATTTTGGATTGACCGAGTAGACGCGGACTGTGTTGACTCCTAGCTTCACCAAGTAGGGTAAATCTCTAAGACATATGTTTGGATCGCCTAGTGGATCGATATACTTGGTTTCCTGGATCTCCAACCCATTGTCATTATTTTCATCCATCTTTAAAGTATCTTGCTTTTTTTTTGAAGGTTGGTAAGCAATCCCCTTCATGAAAAATTGTTCTCCACTGTCAACATCAAAGAACTTGCTTCCAACAATCTCAATCTCAGGTGAAAACCGGTGATAATTACCGCCACTCCCGTCGTCCCTTTTATTTACTTGGAAAAATCTATGTTCTTGTTGTCTTGGTGTCAAGAACGTGCCTAAAACAAACGTGGAGTATGTCAAATATAAAAAACTTAAAAAAACCTTCATATTGATCAATTGCATCTACAGTATACCTATATATATTTATGGAAGGAATCTTTTTCTGGGTTCTACTCTCTGTTTTTATGTGAAATAAGTAACCATTAAAAACCGTCTTCTAATTTTGATATTTGATTGAAAAATAATCGCTCATCTTTATAACACAGATCAATCTTAATGTACTTGCTTTCTCATCTTCTCATTAGCACAAAAAAAACTGAAAGGAAACGGGACTTAGACACCGCCAGGCGGTGCCACAAAAAGCGAGCACCTGAGGAACAAAAGAAAAAAAAAATCACTTCACAATAGGAAATCTAAAAATTTCTCAAATGATCAAAACATTCATTTAATATATAATATAACATACTTTACAAAAAATTGTATACACATCTCAAAACAAATCTAAATGTTTTAAGGGTTCAAACTATACAAGTTTAATTTAATTTTTAATTTTTTTTTTTATTTTTCTTATTTTTATTTTTTGAAATGTTACCCAATTTTTTACAACCTGATCTATATTCAATTTTCAATTTAAACAGATAACTAAAAACACACAGAAAGTGAGCATGAAGAAAATTTACTCATTGACTCGTTAGATAACCAACCTTATAAGGATTTAGTGTAAGAGTATCTTGGAATTTTTTCAGTATGTGTGAAAAAATGACCTTTGTAAGTAGACAATCCAGTACCAGTGTCATTGTGGTTTTGATGTCTTGGTTGAACCAAGTTCTTGAACGCACCTGTCAAAGAAGAACCCAACTTGTTAGTAGCACTAGCTCTACTACCGACGGCAGGAGCAGCGATGACAATAACGAACAAAATCAAAACCATAGAGTACAAAATACTGTATTTTCTCACCATTCTTTTTCTCAATCTAGTTTGTTTCAAAGAGTAAATTGGAGGTCTGATTTGTCTAGAAGGTTTTAACCAGAACAACATCATGGAGTGGAATTTGTCCATGAAGGGCATCAAGACCAATGGCAATTGGCAGAACAATAAGATGTGACCCAAAATGAAATCAGCAGCAAATTCAGACATTTCAATAACTTTGGCAGTTAATTCTCTGAATGGTTGAGTCCAGGCCATGTAACCAAACCCAGAACCGTACCATTTACCAGTCCAGAAAGCAGTGTTGGCATTGTCATTCTTGAATTCTCTGGTCAACATTAAAGTGGACATCAATAGGAAAACAAGTCTTTGACAGAAAATAACGGTAATTTGACCCATCAAACATCTAGCAAAATTGAAACCTTCCAAAACCCACATAACAATGAAGAAAATCAAAGCAACAATAACAGCAACACCGTGAGCAAAACCGGCCAAAACAGGACCAGTCTTCTTACAGCACATGTTCAATAATGGACCAGAACAACATGATAAACCTAAAGTGAAAAACAAAACACCCAAGTTGACCAAAATTGGACCCAAGGTACAGATAACAACTCTCAAAACGGAGTTGACAGGAATAGCGTTTTTAACACCAGTTTCAGCGTTGATAAAGGTGAAAGCAACAAAACAACCAGCAGCATATAGACCACATGGAATCAATTCAGCCAAGAAAACGTTGGTTCTGTGTGCTCTTGGAGAGTCACCAACAGCTTTTTCACTTTCGTCACCAACCAATTTTCTCTTGAAACCAGTAATTCTAGATCTAGACATTCTGATGTAACCAATCCAGGAGTTTCTGTGGTATTTAGAATTACCTCTACTCAACCATCTAATGTAGTCTCTGTAATCAATGAAATAATCTTCTTTGGAAAATTGATGTGGATTGAAAATGAATGGAGAGAACATTAAGGAAGACAAAGAAGCCCAGAACCACAATAAAGCAGGTTGCCAGTGAGCAACAGAACCAAATAGAATCATCAATAAGGATCTGGAACCCATGTAAATGGCAGACCCGGCAAATCTAGAGTATAAAATAGAAAATGGAATTCTTGAAGTGGCAAAACCTCTACCAGTGGAAATATATCTAGCACCACCGTAAGTCATATCACTTAACAAAGCATTAGAGTAAATTTGACCAGAGAAAACTTCAAACATTGGGGACAAAGAACACAAATGTTTAAAAAATCTTTGGGTAGCTTTCCAAACACCTCTTTCAATCAATTCTTGGACAACAATAGGAATGAAAGCAATAAAGAAAACAATGAAAATGGACAAAGTATATCTTCTAATCCAATCAATAGATGGAGCCAAATTGTAACAACCAATTGGGTACAAAACATCGGTGATTGGTTTGTTTCTGTTGTACAAACAAATAATAGATTCATGAGCCAAAGAATTCAAGTTAACCAAAGTCAAAGCAAACATTTGCAAAGACAATTGAATAAACAAATTGTTCAAATGGAAACCAGGATGCGCATAGTAGAAAGACAAAAATCTATCAATTGGCAATTGAGTACCCAAGTAATAGTATTCTCTAGACAACATTTGTTCACCCATACCAGCACCAATTTTAGTACTGAAATTCAAAATAGTACCGAAACCCAAATCTCTACCTTTACCACATTGGTAATATTCACAATGCTTGATTCTACCACCTCTTAACATGGCGTTCATACCAGCGTAAATATCTTCATTCAAATGTAAACCTTTTTGAGCTTTAGAAACACCACCTCTGGTGTTCATGTAAATAGTATTAATGAAATCAGGGTGACCATAATGTAATTTACCACCAATTTGAGACAAAGTTCTGGCAAACAATGTACCAAAAGTTTGTTCTTTACCAGCAGCAACATCACCTAAAACACCAGAATTTTCAGAGAAAATATATTCTCTAGCACCAACAATAGCAACAGGGTGGTTAAAACTTTGTTCTTCGTATTTCAAGTCAGGAGTATATGGGTTAACTTGTTCAACATTCAATTCTTCAAATTCTGCCAAAACGGATCTAATTTTCAAACATTCTTCCAAGTAGTTATCTTGATTAGCATCAATCAATTGCAAGTATTCACCTCTGGTAAAAATCATAGCATGATTTTGATTATCAGATTTACCATCACCCAAAATTGGGTTACCAGACAATTGGACTCTAAATTTAGGTCTTCTTCTTCCATTTGGTAAAATTTCACAATGACCATCAATCAAGGAAGAGTAAATTCTTGGTTCTTCACCTTCGTTTAATGGAGGTTCTTCATCCAAGTAGACAACTTGTAAATCAGGATAAGCTCTTAATAAGAATTCAGCATTTTCCATTTCATATGGTTTGAACTTAGCCAATCTTTGCATAGAAACAACAAACTTGAATTTTCTTCTAGCCATTTTTTCTAATTCTCTTTCTAAACCTTCAGCGTTACCACCAAACATTTGAACAATTTCAGGATTTTCAACTCTGTACAACAATTTAATGGCTCTAGCGTAGTTCATGAAACCAGAAATAGTTCTATACAAAGTTTGGGATCTCAAAGAAGCCCAAATTCTAGTTCTCAAAGTATATTCTGGAGCAGCACTCTTGAAACCAATACAGTAGAATGGTAAATCATCAATTTGAGTTTTCAAAGCGTCTTCCTTTTCTTCATCATTTTGTTCATCGTTTTCATTAGTAGTACCTTCGTAAGCAGCAGTTTCTTCAGCCAAAATTTTGGTATCTTTAACAAAACATTCCCATTCGATTGGATGCAATTGTTTCAAGTATTCCAATAGAGTGACTCTTGAGAATTGATCATCTTCTCTAATAATTTCTCTCAAGGATAACAAAATCTTTTCAGAATAATGAGGAGTCAAAACAGTGAAAGTTGGCATGTTATCAACAGGTAAAGGTTCTGGAATTGGAGTAGCTAAAGATTGAGCAAAGAAAGTGATTCTTCTTTCAGCTTCAGAATCTTTAGGGAAAAATTCAGTTTCAAAATTGTTGTCATCTTGAGAAACAAAGAAAGTTGGAGCTCTCAAAGTTCTTTTACCTTCAATTTCAGAAGGAACTTGGTGGTATAACAATTTTTGAACATGATCAATTGCTAACAAATGTTCTCTGTACATGGAAATAACAATAGCATTCCAGATTTGAGAAATCAAAACTTTTGGTTTATATTTAATTTCCATATCATTGGTGGCCAAAATTTTAGAATAAATTCTTTTAGGTAATCTAGAAAAAATGTTTCTCCATGGAGTCAAAATGGAAATACCCATGTAAAAAGATTTACCAATAGAGAAAACAGTGTTGACAATAACGTACCACATAAAAGTATCCAAAAAGAATAAAATAAAATCGGTAGCAATCATTAAACCTAAAACAATCTTGGCTTGGTTTTTACACAAAATATTGTAATTACCAACACCCCACCAGTATTCACCAGTACATCTCATAGTTGTTGTACTTAAAATTCTAATAGGATCTTTTAATGATAAAATCAAAAAGAAATAAGATTCAGAAAATTTAGCACCGAAAACTGTAACCCAAACTAAATAAGACATCCACATGTCCAAACCTTTTAATGGAGCAAAAGATGCAGTGAAAGTTTGAGATGCAACATATTTTCTAGATGATTTATTCATATAAGAAGTAAACAACCCACCTAATGGCATAATAGAAAAGAAAATGATTGTAGCAACAGCAACGAAAAAGAAAATTGCAGCAATAACAGTAGCAAGTCTAGAATAAACATTGATTGGTTGGTAAGCGAAAACAAAAATGATTGGACCTAAATTAACAGCAGTTGCCAAAAGTAAAAACCAGAATCTTCTAGATAAATGTTGAGCACCGGCCCATTTTCTAGGAACAAAAAAATATTCACAAATAGTAGCAACAAGTTGAATGATACAAGCCAAAGTACCAGCCAAGGCACAAGTAGCCCATTTATAAGCAACAGTTGGTTGATTGTTTGTTAATTGTTGGTAGTTGTGAGTGTATAGAGTTGAAGCATTATGAGCAATGTACATCCAGTAAACACAAGCGTGAATAATCCAGATTCTATTGAAATTTGTAATCAGATGGAACCAAGTTCTAGTTTCTTTATAAGTTTTGAAAAAAACAAAATCCCAAGGAACTTCACCTAATCTTAAGTATCTTTCTTCAGATGGTAAATCAGTGATTTTCGTACCATCGTTCAAAATGATTCTAGTTAAACCTTCTGGGTACCAAAACAATTGATTGACATCATCGTAACCAATGACTTGATTGTGATCTTTTTCTCTTTTCATGTATCTGCCATCAACGACTTCATAGACTTGAGATCTAATGAATTTATAGATAGGAGTGATGATTCTATTCAAATAATCACCTTCTGGCATTGGAGTATTATTTTGTTGACACAGTGGACTTTCTAAATAATCCAAACAACATTTGAAAATAAAACATAAACATTCTGGAGTAAATCTAACTTGATTTGCTTCACCCCAACATAACAAGTACAATGCAATATGTCTTACTCTTTCCAATGGAGTTAATAAATTCATTTTAGCTTTCCATCTAAAATCAGCAGCTTCCAAAGAGTTGTCACCTTCCAATTGATTTAAAACAGCTTCTGGATTTTCTTGTTGTTCCATTTCCTTTCTTTGTTTTTTTTTCAATTTTCTAGCTTTTCTAGATAATTTACCTAAATTCATATTTCTAAAACCAACTTGATCATCCATATCTAATTGAGCAGCAAAATACCATTTTTTAAAATTAGCAGTATCACCACCAATATAATCAGCATGTAAACTTAATAAAGCTTGATCTGGAGACATTCTACTAGCTCTGGAATCCAATAAAGTCATAAAATTGTCAAATTGATTTCTCATGGAATCTCTTTGGAAACCAAATCTGTTTGCTAAATCAATGAAAACATCTTCAATTTGTTCAATAGTAACTGGACTTTGAGGATCCGCAGTCCATGCAGGATATGGATCATTAGGCAAAGCCATAGCAATAGGATCGTACATCCCAGTGGAACTCATATTTTGCATTTCACTCCCATTGTATGGAGTAGAAGCACCTGAAGAAGACATAGCATAACCAGGTTGAGGCTGAGAATAATAAGCACCATTAGCACCGTTGTTCATGTTCATGTTCATGTTACTGTTACTGTTGCTGTTAGGAATATTGTTACCATTTGGACCATAAGAGAAATCAGAAAAGTTTTCACTATTGTTTGGATCAATAAAATTACCTCTTGGTTGATCGTAATAATATTGACCTTGTTGTTGTGTAGGATCATAGGCACCATTATTGGCGATTGGATTGCCGTATTGATCGTACATAATTGGATTACCGTATTGATCAACTTGACCGTTTGGATCGTAATATTGGTTTTGTTGTTGTTGTTGTTGTTGCTGATCGTAGTAGTATTGATCAGAATTCATGTTACCATCCATTTGTTGTTGACCTTGTTGATCTTGTTCACCTTGTTGGTAGTATTGATGGTCTTGACCATCATTTGGATAAGACATTTTATGTTAATATTATGTATACGTGTGTGTGTGTGTGTGTATGTATGTGAAAGAAACAAAAACAAAAAAAAAACAAAAAACAATAAAAAACAATTTTAAAAATTAAAAATTCTTATTGAGTAATCAGATGTTATTTCTTTTTTTAAAATGTTAATGGATGTTTTGGTGTGATTTGCCTTTTTAAAAGTCTCGTAGGTTTCTTTTATTGATCTTTAGGTATTATATAAACTTAACCTATGAAATATTAAAAGCATTAGAAAAGAACAAAGGTTTGGAGTAAATATATGAATTAAACATATTAAACAAACAAACAAACAAACAAACAAACAAAGAGAGTATATCATAATTAAATTTAAAAATAGATTATAGTCTAAAAATAAATCACCTCTCTGTATATATATATAAATGTGTAAATGTATAATATTTAAAAAAACATTCAATCATGTAATCATAGTAAACAAAACTTTACGCATTTTTTTAACTAAATAATTATACACTCAACACTCTTGACACACTAAATACTACTTCATACACTAGCAAGTACATTATATATTTAAACAGACCAGAATAGTATCAAATTATATGAAACATTATTAAATGTTAAACACTAAACAACTATTATATACAACAAATCAACAAATCAACAAATCAAGTAAAACACATTAAAAAAAAATCTAGACCTCAATGTTTATAAATGTGTTGAAAGAAATGAACAATAAAAAAAAAAAAAAAAAAAATTAATATAAAAAAAAAAAAAAAAAAAAAAAAAAAAAAAAAAAAAAAAAAAAAAGAAAAAAAAAAAAAAAAAAAAAAAAAAAAAAAAAAAAAAAAAAAAAAAAAAAAAAAAAAAAAAAAAAAAAAAAAAAAAAAAAAAGAAAAAAAAAGAAAAAAAAAAATTGATCTCATTTTTCATTTATTTTCTTGTATTATCACGTAGACTTTTTTTCATGATTTGATGATTTTAATTATTAATTATTAATAAAACACAAGACAAGAAAAAAAAGACAAAAAACTGAAAAACAGACAAAAAAAACACCAAAAAAAACACCAAAAAAAGAAAAAATTTACATAGTAAATCCAAAACGACGGTGTATAAACACGTAGACAAAGAAAGCAAAGTTTGAGGCATTTATAATGAGACAACCAACAAATAGTAATAAGACATAGAAAAGTTTGCAGAGAGAGAGAGAGAAAGTGTGTGTGTGTGTGCTTCTATAAATAAAACAAGTAAGTATAAAGATTTATTTACCCTCCCTTGTAATTCTTCCTCTCTCTGTAATTAGATGGTTTTGTTTGGCGTGTGTGTTAGTACGTGTGTGCTGGTGGTGGTTATACTGCTGGTAGTACGTGTGTGGTAGTAGTACGTGTGCGGTAGTAGTAGTAGTAGTAGTATTAGTAGTGGTAGTTTATATTACAAAGGCTTATAAAAGATGGCAGTGACACGTTCTTTTTTGTATTTAGTACCGTGTTCGGAAAAACCTAAATAAACACTTTTAAAAAAACAAAAAAAAACGCTGGGTTTAACCAATTCTAAAAAAAAAAATATATAAAAAAATTTTCACACATTGTTTTCTTTGGTCAATTATATTTCCGGAATAAGAAAAAAAACACTTGAAAGAAAAAACACAAAAAAAAAAAAAAAAAAAAGAC
>JAJMDI010000243.1:0-12404 GCA_030573535.1 Hanseniaspora occidentalis var. citrica | reverse complement strand
AGTGGGTCTACCTTAGGGAGTGAGGAGGAAGAGGAAGAGGGAAGTACTTTGATTTGGAAATATATTGAGAAGTGTTGGTGAAAAAAAAAGAAATGACTTTTGCATTATTGAAAAAATACAAGCAGCACACACACACACACACACAAAGAGAGATGTATACTCCTGTGATCTATTTCTTTTTCTTTTTCTGTTTTTTCTTTTTATTGTTTTTGTTCAACTTGATATCTATATATTTTTTCACATTGTTGTTGTCTTGTGTTGTTGTTTGGATGTTAGTTGTTGAGATGATATATGTGATATCGACTGGATTGTATATATTGTAAGAAATAAACTCATCTGAATTGATGTATTAAAATAGTACCTAAAGAAGGAGAATAGAGAGAGAGTCTGTGATAGACAGAGAAACCAAGGCACAGCGAAGCGAAGTTAGTGAATAAAAAAAAAACAAAAAAAAAATATATATATATTTATATCTATCTATCTATCTTTTAGAAACTGTTACAAGAGGCTAAATACGGAAAAAATAGTACGTTTAACAGGTTCAAGGGACACGAACAAGAACAAAAGATAACACAACAGTAGATATAATACATGCACTACCACGATCTTCAGATGAACATGGGTCCGGCTAGAAGCAGTAATACGAGCCAGAATAAACAAGAGAGAACAAAAAGTGGTGGTCTTGGTAGTAGTGGGAACTCACTTATCGGAACAGGGCTCAAAGAGGGGTCTCTTGTGCATGGCCACATACACAACTACAACGATCTTACATACATACATGGGCATATCCACAACATGCACAAAGTGCACAACGTGCACAACGTGCAGGAAGAAGAACAGCTCTCGCAGTGCACGGAGGGGACAGAGGTTCTTCCCCTGCAGCAGCACGAAGGCGCTCATTTCAACTCAGAGAACTTGGAAGACAGCATGTGCATGGAGTACGACGACTGCCAGCACTTTGAGTTTGTCAACTACCACAGTCAGGCGATGCTTACGGAAGAAAGACAAGCACAGGAAGGTAGTCTCCCGGGAAAGCCGTCCCGAAAGAGAAAGCTAGACCAGGACACACTGCTCTCTCCCTCTCTTTCTTCCGTCTCGACACCATTGATGAACCCGGATGACATTAGTCGTAGTAGTAGTAGTAATAGTAATAGTGGTAATGCGAGTAAAAATAATAAGCAATACAAGAAACTGAGAAAGAGCACGCCGAGAATCGTGGAGATACGTTCTACAGACACACGCGACAAGGAGTTTGTGCCCACACCGATAAAAGGTCCGGAAAACGCGTTAACGGGAAGCAGCTCAGGAGATAGTGGCACGCCACTGAACAACAGCATGCAATGCTGTGACCATGACAAGGTGAAGTTGGACAGCACGGTGTGTCACCATACGTGCAGTGCAGACGACGAGTACAGTGCGATTGCTGATCTTTTGTTTTTGGACCCGAAAAATTCCATTCCGATTCCCGCAAGACGTCGTTCTTCGTGCAACGGCGACAGAAAGGAGGATTTTTTGAAGTATTTTTTCCAAAGCGACATCACCAGTTGGAACATGACTAGAAACGAGCAATACGCGAAATCTTCAGAAGACGCGGGCTCGTGTTCAACAGAACTTGAAGAACCAAACAGCCATGCATCTACAGTCAACGCTAGTGACAGCGAGAACTACGAAAACACACAGCTGGACGACCACCCTCAGGTCACAGACACGAAAATCATCAACGATCTCTTCAATATCAGCAGCATGTATGACTTCCCCTTTGTCAAGCACGATGTTCACCACCCACACCATCTACACCATCTACACCACCACCACCACCACCAGGTGCATTTGCATCATCCTCTGGCAAATGACCAACACAGCGGTGCCAGCAAGAGTGACTTCTCCTCGGCTACAGTGACAATGGATCCAGAGTTGGGTAACAGTAACAACAACTTGGTGCAGGTGAAAAGTGACGCGTTTGAGCATTTTGAAAACCCACACGTTTTGCATGAATGTGACGGTGCACACAGAAGAGGTACCAAGCACAACACGCAGAAAAGCCAGCTTAACTTTACGTGGATGAACAATATTCCGCAGAAAGAAGAAACCGGCACGGCGAGCTCTGCAGGAGTCGACACGGGAATCTTTTGCAAATGGGACAGCTGTGGCAAGCAGTTTTCTTCCTTGATTGATTTGCAGGCCCACATCCTTAAGGAGCACGTCGGAAATCACTACTTTGATTCTGCAGAGAAAACCACAGGTGCATCACAAGTTGGAGCCAACCAGGTGAGCCAAAAACAGAGCTTGGTCTCTAGTGTAGAAGATAACACTCAGAACAGCATTCTACCTGGACACAACGACCCAAGCCCCTCACTGCAAGTCACACCTGAAGAGATTGGTCTCATCGACATGACCGCTGTGGTAGGAAGCAATGCGTTTTCAATACCCGAGGCCAAACCTACACAGCAAACTCTAGACTCTGTGGGCAACCCACAGAACGTGTGTTCTTGGGTGGATTGTTTTTATGAGACCGATAATGTCTATGACTTGGTCAAGCATATCAACTTTGAGCACGGGATCGGTTTCCAGGTGGAGGTTGCCAAGTCTCAGAAGTCTCCCGCAAGCGACTTGCCAGTTTGCTTGTTTGAGCCTGAAAACGTGATAAAGTCTGAAGAAGAAGAACATTCCTGTACTACTGAATGCCACGTATGCAAATGGGACGGCTGCGAACAAGTGTTCCACTCATGCAAACAGCTAGATGAGCACTTGGAAAAGGACCACTTGCCCACAGGACAATCTTCATACACGTGTCTCTGGGACTCATGCGGCAAGCTTTTCAAGCAAAGACAGAAACTGCACAGACACTTGAAAGTGCACTCGTGCTACAAGGGGTACCAGTGTACTGTCTGTGACAAGTACTTTTCAACACAGGACATCTTAGCAGCACATTTAAAGACTCATAAGAAAAAGCTGGAGTGCGAAAGATGCGACAAGGAGTTTTCCACTGAGATCACGCTGGACGATCACAGGAAAAAACACGACCTCGACAAGAAGTGGGTCTGTGACAAGTGCGGCAGAGTCTTCAATGGACATTCAAACTACTACAAGCACTTGAAAACACACAACTACGAGTTCAAGTGCTCAAAATGTTCTAAGTCCTACAAAAAACAGTGCTCTCTAGAGTCACACATCAAGAAAATGCACTCTGAAGATGATGAGTCGTAAAAAAAGCTCTTGTGCTTAAAAATTTACTTGATCTTAGTTTTTTTTTTTTTGTAACAAAGCTAGTCCATAAAAAGTTTAGTATGTACCTAATATTTTTAAATATATACAAATATCATATATCAGTGTTAAACTCTGTAAGTTAGTTTCTTGTAAATGTACTGGGTCCTTCCAAAGTCATCGGATCCCTCTTCGACACCTTCGTCAAGATAAATTAGACCGTGCTTTTCAAACAGATCCCACAGCGTCTGTCTTTCGTTTTCGTACTTGTCTCTTTTGGGAATTTCCAAAAACACTATCCCCTCTTTATGTGTTTTCGTCAAAAACTTCAAAATCGTGTCTGTAACCCACTGCGGGTGGTGGGGAGAGTATATGGGGTCCGCAATCAAAATTATGTCAGTGTTTTCTACCAAATCGGGGTTTTCTTCAATGAAAGAGCTATGATCTGTCCAGTCCAAGACATTTGTTTGAACAGTAGCACTCAATTTGTTCAACTCGACGTTTTTCTGCAGATTAGGAACAATCTCAGGCAAGTCTGTCAACCAAATTTTTATTTCTTGTGTATCACATTCATTCTGGATGTGAGACATAACTTTCAATGCAAAGGAAATCCCCACCAACCCTGTACCAGCACCCAACTCCAAAACATTCAATCTGGATTTCTTCTTCTCCTCAGACAAAACAAAGTCCTTAGGAAATTCAAGATTCATTAGTCTTTGCGACAAAGGCAAAGCTGCTCCCCACGTTTTCAACCCTAAACAATCACCAACCATCCCAGGCTCGTGCATTAAAATTTGGTCTGACAACCCGTCCAGTTGGAAAACCTTGTTTGAGGCCGGCTGCGCGGTTCTGCCGCATCTTTCCGAAATCCTCAAACTGCACTGCTTCAAAATCATCTCTCCGGTGATAGACTCTCCTGATATTTCTTCTTTTCCCGATGATCTATTGTTGTAGTAAGAAAGAATGTTTGTATAGTAGGACAGTTGATCTTTTGAGTCAATATTGCTGATAGTCAACAACTGTTGAAGAAATGACTCCGATGATTGTAAACAGAAAACATCCATACTCCAATTTTCAGAAAACCATCTATAGACTCCTTCAAAACAAGTATACTCAATATCTTTCTCGGCACAGATCTGTCTACTATCAAGCTCTGAGTTCTCGTGTTCAAGATTATTTAACGACTGAAAGTTTAAATTCTGGCTCGGAGCCAAAAGCTTCAATATCACATATATTACTTCTTTAGGTGCATATTTTAAAGAAGGAAGATCCACGATCTGTAGTGGAGCAGTATTTAACTCATTAAATTCTTCAATTTCAGCTTCTTCATCTCTGTTTTCCTCATCTTGCTGCTTGTCCAAGTGGGTTGATGCAGACCCGTTCAAATCAAACTGATACTCATCACGCTGTTTTACCTCGGAGGCACTCAAAAAATCCAAAGGATCAAAACTCATCTTTGAATTATATTATTGATCAACTTGTGTCTTCCTCTATATCTATGTGGGTTTTTTGATCTTTACTACATTTTTGCTTGAATAGTTGATCAAGAATAACCACGTTACATACTTGAGAAAGATGGCATGCTCATCTTTCAAAATCAATGGTCATGTGCTTCTTACAGTTGGAAACAAAAATAGTTTTGTTGTTCACCAAAAACATAATAATTGGCGTTACCCGAAGAGAAGCAATTATTGTGGAATCGATCAGGCAATCAATCCCCTGTTTCCCTCCCTTATTTATAAGTCACCACATCATTAACTGCAAAGTTTCAATATTGTAACTGACTATCATCTACTTTTAACACTTAAAGATTCAAATATACTTAAACTTAAATATAATTTATGAAGTTTAAAAACCATAGATGACCGCCAGCACGTCAAAAAAAATCATACAATCATTATATTAATGAGTTTAATACTGTACGAACAGGTTGATCAGCCAATACAGAATGATGAACACAATGGTTTGGTTTTAAAAAAGAATCAACAGATCATCTTAAAACACCCGGGCTCAAAATCTGTAGTGGTTTACAACAAACATTTGGAGGAGTTAACTATTTATCATCATGACCCAGAAAGTATGAGCGGTGAGTCTCAATTGGAAACTGTAGAAGATGACTCTGAGCAATTTCAAAGTTCTAATTCAGAAAAAAGATTATCTATTGATGCATCCCCAAGTTACTGTTTAACTTGTGGGAGGGAATACTTTAATGAAGAACCAAAATTTTCTAAATCAGACTCAAATTTGTCAATATATGATGATCATGCGGAATCTTACATGGACGAAAACTATTTCAAGTTGTTGAACAAAGGTCTTTTAGGACCAAATATTACAAATCATGAAAGTATTCCTTCAAAATTGTTTACTCAGGGATATTATAAAGCTTTTTTTCAAGAGCTAGCATTAATTGGTATTGGTGCTCGAGGATCTGTTTTTAAAGTACGGCATGTTTTGTTGCAATCCCTAAATCTTGGCGTATATGCGCTAAAAAAAATCCCTATTGGAGATGATTTGAATATGTTGACAAAAAGTTTAGAAGAAGTGAAGCTTTTGAACAAAATCACAAGTAGTCACCCAAATTTAATTGGTTACAATCATGTTTGGTTGGAAATGGATAAAAGCAATGGTATTATCACACAGGGATCAAGTGATTTTTTGATTCCGTGTGTTTTCATTCTACAACAATATTGTCCAGGTGGGAATTTAGAAGAATGTTTAATCAATCAAGTATGGATGTTGAATCAAGGATTTGAGTCCTCTGATATTAAAAAACTGAAACATAAACTAAGAAAACAACATCAGAAAAGTGAAATTGAATATAACAGCTTAACAAATGAACAAATCATATCAATACTGAAAGATATAGCAAATGGTTTATCAAAACTACACGAGCTTGGAATCATTCACCGGGATTTAAAACCTTCAAACTGTTTATTAAACTCTGTCTATATGGGTCCTGATAAGCCCTTTCCCCAAGTTGTGATTGGTGATTTCGGTGAGTCACAATTCAATGGTCAGTTGAGAGCAAGAACTGGATGCACAGGAACAATGGAATTTACTGCTCCGGAAGTCTTGATTACATCTAGAAAACCAGAAAAAGTACAAGAATTTTCATTCAAATCAGATATGTATTCACTTGGTATGATATGTTATTTTTTGATCTTTAAAAAGTTACCGTGGGGAACGTATGATCGTTTAGAGGATTTGAAAAACATGGTACAAATCAAAAAATTTACTTATATGGATTTTTTAAAATTGGAAAAGTCTGAAACATACATAAACCCAAAGCTATTTGAATTACTTGAGTCTTTGTTATCAAATAACCCAAATGAAAGATTGTCTGCAAATGATGTGATCACTTTTTTAGATAACATAGATACAATGAAAGATGAAGAGATTGTACCAGACACTGATAGTGACTATGTTTTAAAACCCTTAATGATAGCACCTAAATCTCACATTTCCAATGGGATACTAGAGAGTAACAATATTCTAATGTTTTGTAATCTTATTGTGGGGCTATTGTTTATTGGAGGATATTTTTCAAAGTGTCCACAAACCACCAATTATATTTTGTTTCTAATCTCTGGAATTTTATGGTCAAAAAAAAAACAAAGAAATATATTGATTATGTGGTTAAGTTATGTAGTTGTTGTTTACATTCTGTAGATATATATCACTTATTATAAAACAGTTTATTGTTGGATATTTGTTCTTCAACATCAAGACATCTAAATGTCAAGTTGTGTTGCCCGCACACTCCCTTTATTTTCAGAATTTTCATGTTTGCAATCTTGAGATAAACTATAAATAAATATAATCATACAAGTGCAACAAAGCGTTTCAAATGATTCATTATTTTCACTAACTCTTTATGATCAAAAACAATCTTATTGGAAAACCCTAAGAAAAAAAGCCAAATCAGTGAAAAAATATGCACACTAAACACGAAAAGATGAAATCATCTGTTAGTAGTAGGAAGAACAGTATCTTTGCATTATCCTCCGATGTGATACCGCAAACGTTAATCGTCAACAGTGAAGAAACAGTAAATCCGATGCTTCATAGCACCCCATCAGCTAGAATGGCTAACGGAAGGAACAGAAGTGACACTACTACGACTGTTTTGTCAAACATCGGCTTTCAGTCGATTGGTCACAACAGAGCTATCGATTCGAGTATTCATAGTCAACAAGAAGACAGTCGAGGTACAAGAACTTCAATTTCGGTAAACGACAACAATAGATCTAGCATATACACAGTCCCTACTACAGGCTCGTCTCGAAAAAATATAGATATTCGGTCTTCTAATTTTCTTACTCCAATAAACTCACAAAGGCGTTCGATATCTTCAAGTAGATCATCTCTGAACAGATCACGATCAGAGAGCTCGGGGTTAAATTTAGAGTCAGACAATTTTGATGGTCATAGTAGCATAACAACGCCCTCTAAATCTTCATCGTCTAAAAAAACGCATTTTTACAGCAAGATATTTTCAAGACAGACGCCCTCAAGTAAAAAGTCCAAGTCGCACCAGCAACCTACTTCCGATGACAATGCGATCAGCTCCATCTCCAAAATTCTACATTATCCGCATCACAGCAACAAGTATCTGAATGTGCATAATAATCTGGGAAGCTCTTCGAGCTCTGTTTTTGAAGACTCGAATTTTAAAAGGCAAGTTTCAAATCATGTTTTGCAAGACCTAATTACGCAAAATGAAACTCTTACTAAAAATGATTTAAGTTACTTGTATGATCTTATTCAAAATTTGCCATCCTTGGAAACAAATTTCAGTTATTTTTTGGTAGAAGAAAGGGAAAGGATCTTACAAAATACCTGGCATGTGTACTGCAATGTTTGTTTTTCGTTATTTAAAAAACATAAAATTTGGAACCTGAATAATAAAATTGAAGATTTGAATAGAATTTTACAATTTTATATTAAAATGGTGCAAAATGACATTAGGCGTGCAACAGTGTCGCAGGCGTCTTCTATCTCTCATTCATTGGATTCAACTGTCTCTAATTCCGCAAATAACAGTGGGGATTCTTTCCCGTTGAAAACACATGCAGCTAACCCAGGCATTCACATGAAGGCATCAAATCACAATTCGCTCGCTGTTGTAAATAAGCAAGCAATGACAATATTTTCAGACAACTTGGAAGATTTTTTTTCTAGTGCAATCTATGTTTTGGAAAATCAGATTGTCTTCAACTATAAAGACGAAAGTGTCATCAATAATGCTATTAAAAGGTTATGTATCATATGGAAGACATTTTATGATAATATTTATCATGATGTTTTGATATTAAACAGTCCATTTGATACATTTTTTAAAGACTATTGTAATCGTGTTAATAGTCAAAACCCAAGTGGCAGTAACGCAATAGATATAAACATATGTGTTGAAAATATTGTTTTGAAATGTTTTAGAGATTCAATAATTTTACCATACTATCAAAATTTTACTCACGCCAACGAAGGTGGTAGCGCAAGTTTTATGAATTTTTTACATGAGCAAGAAGATATCACACATAAGGACAAATTGCTTTTGTTACAATGTTTGGGTATTTTGAAGACTATCGAATCAAATGATGAAAATCAAAACATTATAAATGAGTTATCTAATGGGTTGAGAATGAGCATGTCTTAAGAGGAAGGGTCTTGGCACCACGGTCTCCCAGTAGCGACTTGGTGTCCACATAATCTGGGTTCCAAATATATTCCCGTGAATGCAGCCAGCATAGTACCAAACGAATCTGCAATTGACACGGTCCCTAATGCAAATTCTCTCTCGTGTGACACGTGAATATTGTCGGAGACATTTAAAAATGTGTTCACGTAAGATGAGCCGCCTAACAAACCTTCATAGAAAATCAGCAGTAATATAGGGTATATAGAATGAATAGGATAATAATATGATTGAAATATTGCCAGTAGTAAATTGACACCTTGTAAAAAGGACAACAAAAACAACTTCTTGATTCTAAATATTTTACCACTTGATCTCGAAATAAATACACCCAACTGGTATAAAGTTCCGTAAGTAACATATTGGTCTCTATATTTATGGAATATAAAACTTTTTTCAGAAATCGGGAATAGCAATGTAGGAGACACACCTTGGTTGATTAAATATTCAAAAAAATATACTGAAGCTAATGGCAGCATGTATGGAACAATTAGAGTGGATACTCTAGACAAGACTGATGCAAAGGATCTTTCCATATCGGTGGTTTCATGGTTTTCTTCAGTGTCCAAATGAGCATATGTGTTATGACCAAAATCCGCGTTTGGTAGTTTGAAATATAAAAAGAACCCTAAAGGCATTATGCTAAAAACAAGCAGGGATAGTTTCACTGGTAATTTCAATATTGATGTTAAAAACATGTAAAAAAATGAGCCGAACAAACCAGCAAACCCGGTACCACTCGACCAACCATGCAAACTTTCTTCTTCGTAATAATTGGTCAACTGTAGAAATGTTGTTTCCCCAAACCCACTGCATATAGAAGCCATGACGATACCGAACATTGACATGGAGACGCTGTTAAAGCTTGAAATAACGAGCATCCCTGAAATGTTCAGTGAAATCAAAATCAAAATACGGATTTTGTAAGGTATCTTGTGTATGAAGAAAGGAGACAATAGCTTAACACTCAAAGATGGCAGAATGTCTGCTAATAAGACAATTGATTTTGGAGTACTTTTCCCGACAATATCCATTGCTGCCGATAAAATGACCACATATAAAACGTTGTTTAGTAGGCCGAATAACCAAAACAGATCAAAGATATAGGGGGCCTTGAGCATAGGTGTGTGTGTGTGTGTGTGTGTGTGTGTGTGTGTGTGTGTGTGTGTGTATGTATGTTTTGTTTTCTTGTGTAAGCTCTTCACTATTTTAACAATGGTACAAATGATTTATTAGCATGAATCAAAGTTTTAAGATCCTACTTTCTATTTGGACAATAACACTACGTCATACATCTACTGATAACGTTAAAACAGCACGCGGAGTGATTGCATTGCTGCTTGCCTTAAAAAAAACAATCAGCAAATTTGTAAGTTGTGTTTTTCTATGAATCTCTGCACGTGCCTAATCAAAGCCTTGGTGATTCTTTTCGCATTGAATCCCTAACTCTACGACGTGAACGGCCTTATAAGATTATATTTATATATTGATGACCTCTATATATATCTATTGATATAAAACACAATGCATAAAATGGAACAAGGTAAATAAGCTAATACTAGCATTTAAATGTACTTTTCTAACAACTTCAATCTATCCACAGCTTTCACTAAATAATCATCAGTTTTACAAACGGCAAATCTCAACAAAGTCTCTGCAGCTTGTTCGTGCTCCTTGATGTAGAATTCAGTTGGAGGGATGGCAACAACACCTAGCTCGTTGATCAACCAGTATGCAATTTGAAAATCCTTTGCCTTTGCCTTGACGTCTTCAGGGAACGGATAGGTGTCGTATGGGATTTTCACTTTAGAGAAATCCGCCAAGACGAAATATGTACCGTCTGGTTTAGTGTATGGTAAACCTAAATAGTCAAAAGCCGAGCACAAAATTTCAAACTTCTTAATGTATTGCAATCTCATGTTGTGGTAGTAAGAGTTATGCAAAGCAAGTTCGATACTTTCTGCACAGGCTACTTGCAAAGGAGAAGGCGCAGCAAAGCAGATTCTTGTGTGTGCAAGAGAGGCATATTTCAACAATTCTTTATTTTTAGAAACAATCCAACCAATTCTCCAACCAGTGGCAGCAAAAGATTTACCAGCAGACCCCACACTCAAAGTCAGATTTGCAAGCTCTGGAGATAAAGTGGCGATTCTTGGGAACCCTGTCTTTTCGTTAAAATACAAGTGTTCATAGACTTCATCACTGATAATGATGATTTTATGTTTCAAACAAATTTCCCCTATTTTCAATAATTCTTCTTTGCTAAAGACTTTACCAATTGGGTTGTGAGGAGTGTTTAAGATTAGGATTTTAGTCTTTGGAGTGATTGTGTTTTCCAATTGGTTGTAATCCACTGTCCAGTCGTCACCAGTAGTAATTTCAGTTTTCAAGTTTTTTGGAGGATTAATCGGAACGTATTTGACGACACCTCCTGGAATTTGAATGTTAGAAATGTATTGGTCGAAAAATGGCTCGAAAACAATCACTTCGTCACCAGGATTAATCAACCCTATTAAACAGGACAAAATTGCTTCGTTCGCACCAGTGCAAACTTGTATGTTTTCAGCGTCCAAAGAGTTTTCACCATAGTACTGAGAATATTGTTTGATCAAGGCTTGCAATAATTGAGGTCTGCCTTTTGTTGGGGAATACTGATTATTCAATGCTGGATCCAAAGCTTTTTTAGCAGATTCAATGGCAAAATCCGGAGGCGAGTAAGAAAAAAACCCTTGTCCCAAATTGATTAAATCTCTGTCTTTGTTATTTTCGTTAGTAGCTGCGACAGAAGCTGTTTCATTAGTGAATGACCACACATCCTTTGGAGTGTTTACAAATTGTTGGTTTGGAGTGAATTTAAAAGTAGAATAAGTCATAGTAATACTTCTTTGAATGTTCGGGAACAATGCTTGGTTTCTTTGTATGATTTTTGTAAACATATTTATTATTTTTAATTTCCGATGAACTGTTATTTTTATTATAATTTAAACATGACTATCTGATCAAGAATGATATCTACCTAGGTAAAGCAACTATATATATATAAGGTTAGTCAATCACACTGTGATATACAACTATTAAATCTTATCAAAAATTAGTCATAGATAACTGGTAACCTATAGCATACCATTTGAAAAGTGCTCTTCCTATTAATAATCAACAAATAATTGGTTCTGTTTGAACCATTATTGACTACCTGATAAAACTATTTATTCGATTTTATTGTGAATTTATTACTGCTTTATAATATATACTTTTTGTTTTCCAATATCAGACCCTTTCCATTTTTATCTTACTACTGTGACTATCAAGGTTATTAATCGAACTTTGATCATTATGATAATGAAAAACTGTGGTGAAAAAATTTTGTTGTTAAAAGCGTTGTAAAGTTCAAATTGCACATTAAATGTTTCTTAGATATTGAAGATGATAGGAAACAAGGGAAGAATTGTGAAAAACTGTGTAAGTTTTTTTATCACTCAATGTTTGTCGGAGCGGAGTTTAACAG
>JAJMDI010000242.1:0-12495 GCA_030573535.1 Hanseniaspora occidentalis var. citrica | reverse complement strand
AGGGCGTTGTTGATGGAGTTTCTCGAGAAGATGTTGGAGAAAGAGCCGGCGACGACCAGCGGGATGCCCTTGGCCAGCAGGGCGGTGGCGGCCTGTTCTCTCGAGGAGCCTGTCCCGAAGTTGAACCCGGAGACCAGGATGTCGCCGGCCTTCACCTTGCTGTTGAACTCGGCGTCGTAGTTCTCCATGCACACCTTGGCCATGGTCTCCGTGTCGATGTTGTCCTGGTAGGTGTACTTGCCCGGGTAGATCCCGTCGGTGTTGATGTTGTCCTGGTCGCACAGAACCAGCTCCCCGGAGATTTCGCTCGGGAACCCGTCCAGCATCTCGACCTCTGGGGCCTCAGACCCCTCTCTTGATGGAGCAGAGGCGTCAACAGCAGAGGAGTCAACAGTAGTGACTATCTCAGTGAAAGCGGAGTCCGCCACGGCGTCTGGCGCAGACATGTGGCCACGGATAGCCGAGGCAGCAACGACCGCAGGGGAAGCCAAGTAGGCCAGCGCGTCCTTGGCGCCCATTCTCCCCTTGAAGTTTCTGTTTGTTGCCGAGATCCCGACTTCACCGGACTTCAACAGACCTGCACCCAGACCGATACACGGCCCACACCCGGAAGGCAGCGGGATGCACCCAGCCCCGACCAGAGTGTCCCATGTGCCGTCTTCTTTGGCCTGTTGCTCGATGGTCTTGGAGGCAGCAGCAATGTACATCTCGACGTCTGGATGGATCTTGTTGCCCCTGATGACATCCGCAGCACTCTGCAGATCGCTCAGTCTCGAGTTGGTACAGGAGACCAGGTACGCCTTGTTGATTTTCAAATCTTTCAAGTTTGCGATCGGCTGGGCCACTTTGACGGAGTTTGGTCCCGAGACGTAGTGGGTCAGAGTGGACAAGTCGATGGTCAACTTCTTCGCGTAGGAGGCCCTGGAGTCTGCTTTGAAATTCTCCTTATCAGACTCCAACTGTTTGATGAACTCCTGTGGATCACGGCCCTCTTTCTCAAAAGTCTTCAACAAGTTGCTCTTCGCTTGACTACTACTACTACCACCACTTGGTAGCAACTGGTCTTTGTACCATTGAACCAAAACGTCATCCACGGGGAACAGCCCGGAAAGAGCGCCCCACTCGGTGGTCATGTTGGCAATGGTCAGTCTCTGGTCCACAGGCAAACTTGCAACCCCGTCCCCAGTGAACTCAATGCAGTGGTTCAACACCTGGTCCTTGTTGAAAACACCACACAGCCCAACAATGACGTCTTTCCCCGTGACACCTGGGGGCAACGCACCTTTCAACTCGACTTTGGCCACAGGAGGGATCTGCCACCAGAACTGGCCCGTGGCCCAGATACACGCAGCGTCTGTTCTCACAATGGGCGTGCCCAAACACCCAACCCCGCCGTACGTGTTCGAGTGGGAGTCCGACGCAACGGTAAGCGTGTTGGGAGCCGCGTACCCGTTCTCAATCATGATCTGGTGCCCGATCCCGTCCCCTGGCTTGTAGAACGCCAGCCCGTGCTTCTTACTAAAATCCTCGATGTTGGCGTACTTGGCCAGGTTGGCCTCTGTCTTGTTCTGCACATCGTGGTCGATAGTTAAGATCACCTGGCTCTTGTCGTGGATCTTCTTCCCACCAATGTTCATGAACTTCAGCGCCACAGGCCACGAGTTGTCGTGTGTCATACAGTGGAACGGCTTCACCGTGACATAGTCCCCCGAGTGGTACTCCGTAGGAGTACTACTACTACTACTACTACCACTGGTAGTAGTAGCACCAATAGCATATCTCTGTGCAATCTTCTCTGTTAGATTCTGGTATTCCACTAGACGTGTACTGTGGAACAACCTTGTCTGTATTCTGTTTCTAATTCTCAGCATATTTCTGGTCTCTCCTTTGTCTCCTTTGTCTCTCTTCTATTAATTTCCATTCCAAGATATAAACACTCTCTCTATTTATATATATACTCCTATAAATCAATCATTTCAATCAGTCATCCATTCATTGAACAAAATCTCCCGATTATGTATGTATTTTGTCCACCAATAATCACTTCCACATCTCTCTCTCTCTCTCTCTCAGATAACAACGTAACACTTGGTAATTACAAATTTCCATCGGAAATTTGTATCACTCTCTTTTTTTTCTACTATTTACTTCTTCTTTTTCTGTTGTTGTCTTTGCTTTTAAAGTATTATGTTCGTATATAATGATATTACTACTATGTACTACTACTACTAAATTACTTACCCACCCCCCCCCACTCCCACTTTTATTATATAGTTACCCACCCTCTCTCTCTTTCTCTTTCTCACATATATTCTCTATACTCCTACTATTACTACTACTCTTACTATGCTCTTATTATACTATACTATTACTATTACTACTACTACTACTACTACTACTACTACTACTATTACTATTACTATACTATAAACACAGTAAAACAGTTGCAGAATGTACTACTACTACTATGTACTACTATGTACTACTACTAACTGCTATGTACTACTATGTACTACTATATATATATAAAACAATACAGACAAAGAGAACACCGTATAAAAAAAATATACACAGAGTATAAGAGACAGAGACAGAGACAGAGACACAGAGAAAAACAAACACAGTATTATTAATAATAATATTAATAATAATACTATGTAATAATACTTAGATAATGACGTAGAATATATATTATTAGTATTATACACAGAGAGAAGGGAAGAGAGAGAGAAAGAGAGAGAGAAAGAGAGAGAGAAAGAGAGAGAGAGAGAAACGAAACGAAAGAGAAAAAAGGAAAAAGGAAAATGAAAAAATTTTTATTTTAACTGTGTTGAAAGTAAAGTGATTTTTTTTTTTTTATCGTTTATATTATTATAGTATATATATATATATATATATGACGAATGATAGACAATGATTTATTTAACTAATATAACTTATAGTTTTATGATCTATTTTGATCTATTTATATATATCTTAGAAAATAAACAAAAGAACACAAATATATAAAGTCAAACCACACACAATATGTCCACCCCTGAAAGTAAAAAAGTCTGTTGCGAAAAAACATGCAAGTTGTTGACCTGGAAAAACCCTGTTGAAACTGGTAAAATTTTCGGTGGGTTGTTATTAGCTTTGATTTTCATCAAGAAGATCCAGTTGTCCCACTTCTTAACCATCTTCTACACTGTTGTCTTCTCCTTCAGTGCCATCGAGTTGCTGTCTGCCAAGATTCTCTACAAGGGTTCTTCTTCCAAGACAGGGTTGATTTCCAAGTACGTTGCTCCAACTGAGTGTCCTAATGTTGTTGGTTTTTTGAAACCAAGAGTAGACTCGCTTTTGTTGAACTTGCCTAAGTGGCAGTTGAAGTTCAGATCCGTTGTTTTCGTTTCTGAGCCGGTGGAATCCATCAAGATTGCCGCTGTCGTCTACATTGCTGCCAAGATCTTGAAACTTGTCTCCCTATACAACATTGTTGTTGTCTTGGTGTTGTTGAGTTTCTCTTTGCCTATTGTTTATGAAAAAAACAAAGTTGTTGTTGACAAGCAAGTGGAACATGTTGTTGCTTTGGTGAACAAGCAAAAAAATGAATTGGCTGATAAATTGGAAACAAAATTGAAAACTACTCCACTAGCTAAATATTTGCCATCCAAGAAAGACGACGATCTAAAGAAAAAAGAGACTCCAACTGCTAAAGTGGAAGAATTGAATGAAAAAATCAATGAAGCCACTACTACTGCTTTTGAAAAATAAAAATAGATATCCTCCATTTTTTGTATTCTCTATATATAGTATAAGATAGTATAAGATAGTATAAGATAGTATAAGATAGTATAAGATAGTATAAGATACTCTGTAGAGTAAGATAAGAAGTTGAATAAAATATATATGAATAAATAAATAAGTAGATAAATATAGACATAGAAGTCACGGTTGGTAGCCCTTGGAGGAGTCCAAGAACTCTAGGGAGTCAACAAAGACGTTTGGATTCAAGTCGTTGTTGGTCAACTTTAGTTGTTCCTCAGTCCACAACCTCTCTGTGATGCCAGAGTTGTTGTGGGATTGCAAGTCGATGTTTTCGTAGTCTTGGATTCTCAATAGACCCAACTCACTAAACACATCGTCCACTGCAGCAATCAACTTGTCACACAGCTCAATCGAGTGGCCTGGAGTAGGTGTGATTCTCAATCTCTCTGTCCCACGGGCCACAGTAGGGAAGTTGATTGCTTGCACATAGATCTTGTGCTTGTTCAACAACATGTCCGAGGCTCTCTTGGCCAGCTCGGCGTTCCCGATGAACACTGGGACAATGTGGCTCGGGTTGCCCAAACACGGAACACCGATTCTTTGCAAGTTGTCCTTGACGTACTGGGTGACTCTTTGCTGGGTGATTCTTAGGTCCAAGCTTTCCTTGGAAACCTTGATGGCTTCTTGAGCACCACGCATCACTGTTGGGGGTAATGAAGTGGTGAAAATAAACCCAGGGGCAAAAGATCTGATGTAGTCGATCAACAACGCGTCCCCGGCAACATACCCACCAACAGTCCCAAACGACTTACCCAAGGTCCCGGTGATCATGTCGACTCTGTCCATGACGCTACTTTTTTTAGCTCTTGGGGTGGTGATGTCGGATTGGCCCGAGGCCAAGTGTTCTTTGAAGTCAAAGTGCTCGGCAACACCAGCACCGTGGGGCCCGTACAACCCGACCGCATGGACCTCGTCCAAAAAGGTCAAGCACCCGTACTTCTCGGCCAAGTCGCAGATCTTGTCGATTGGCGCAACAGAACCACACATGGAGTAGACACTCTCGAAACAGATCAACTTTGGCTGGTTCTTAGGGTACATCGCCAACTTCTTCTCCAAGTCGGCCATGTCGTTGTGCTTGAAGATGTGTTTGGGAACGTTGGCGTGCTTCATCCCAACAATCATCGACGCGTGGTTCAACTCGTCACTGAAAATGACCAGGTCCTTGAACTTGGCCCCCAACAACGAGATCACCGCGTCGTTCGCAACAAAACACGAGGAGAACACCAACGCGCCGCTCTTCTTGTGCAAGCGCGCCAACTCGCTCTCCAAGTACATCCCGTGCTGGTTGTGCCCAGCAATGTTTCTGGTCCCTCCAGCACCAGCACCGTACCTGTCCAACGTCTCCTTCATCTTCTTGATCACACGCTCGTTCTTGCTCAACGACAAGTAGTCGTTCGAACACCACACGGCAACTTTATCAGAGGGGTCGTCTCTGTGTGCGTACGGGAACTCGCGGGCCAACCTGTTGATGTTGTTGAAGTACCTGTACGAGTTCTCACGTCTCTTCAAGTGCAACTCGTCCTCCATGTGCTGGGAGTAGTCGTAGCCAGACTCTTGTGTTTGGAAGTCGGCAGCCAAAATCTCGTTCTCGGAAACAGACTCAACAGGCTTGGCAGCAGCGACCCCTGGAGAAGAAGAAGAAGAAGAAGACGAAGAGGAAGAGGAAGAAGAAGAAGCGTACTTTCTGACAGCCTGGTGCATCACCGGACAACGGTTGTACAAGTTCGAGGAGATCTCCCCGGAAGCAGTGATGTATCTGGTTGGGTTTTTCACCAATGTGTTTTTAACAAAGGGGCATAGTTTCATGCTCTGTTTGGCAATAGCTTCCATTGTGACCGAACCTTGTTTTGTTTGTACTCTTTTGAGTGTTTCCTATTTAAGTCTTATAGTCGAATTGTACAAATCAAAAAGAGAACGATAAACAATCGTGTGCTTATATACCAGCATCTCAGACAAGTACATATTCTAATATGTAAAAAAACAATAGTTAAAATTAAATATCGATCGTCCAATCAAACATCGCTCCAGTACAATATACAACGGAAAACAACCAAAGACGAGCAAAGACAAGCAACTTAAAAAAAATTTACGTTGCAAAAAAATGAATATTTTTTTTTACAAAGCAGAAAAAACAGAAAAAAAGAAAAAAACTGACTTTTTTTAGGAAATTTTTTTTTTAAAAAAAAAAAAGAAAAAAAAAAATAAAGAAAACACTCTCAATCTCACGTGGATGGCTGTCTTAAAACGTAGAACAGTTTAGAGAAAAGAGAGAGAGAGAGAGAGTTTTAGAGTATGTCCTTCTTCTTATTGCTGACCATGAAATATACACTACTCAGTTGCTTAAAAGTCATGTCATTTTAAACCACGTTAACTGATTATTAGTTTTATACCTGTAAAAGCAACACAGAATATTACAAATAAAATGTATAAAATGAAATAATACGTGGGTAAAGTCGGTCGGTAACTACCACTAAAAAAAATTAGGAAATATATGCTTTTCGGAAAATAACAGTTGGTCATTCAAAAGAAACGATAGGGATTGTAGATGTATATAGGAAATTGCGTAATCCCTGCTATGGTGTACCTACTCTGAAGACAAGCATGTCTTTGGATATATAACCTTGTGGTTGTATAAAAATTCTAGGCATTGGAATGACTTTTTTGAGCTTCGATCAAATGTGGGTGATGTCTGGGAAGGAGGAGAGGGGGGATGTAGGATTCGCTCTAATGGTTAAACGTTGTGTTGTGGCGACGACAGAATAAAGACACTTTTTTTTCTTTCAAGCTAGTATGTAGCCTAGTGTATATCACCGGTCAGGTTAAGTCCGATTACCTTTTAAGAAAAAAAAAAAACAACTAACGGCCATCTTCAAAAACGCATAAAATATTCTTTCCAAAGGGAAACAAAAAAAACCTTCGTAAAATGGAGTTAAGACCAACTACAAAAAATTATGTATCACGTGACTATGTAATATTTTGAAAAAGAAAACTATCTACAGACCAGTTGATCTTTCACTTTAGTAGTAGTTGTTACAACACATTTTCTTATATGATAACTCATAATACACAAAAATGGTATATATACAGTTGATTATATAAAAGAAATGTTAGTGGTGGTGGTGGTGGTGGTGTCTCAAAGACTATGGAGCACCGGAAAGAGAAGCTATGTACCTAGTAGCTTTAGCATGGCCCAATGAGGAGGCCCTGTTCATGTGCTCAAGCATTTTTTCCCTGCTAACTGCACACCCGATCCCGTACTGGTAGTACCTGGCTAGTCCGTACTGTACTCTTGCGTTTTTGGATCCTATCACAGTCGTGCTAGCTCTTAGTAGTAGGTTAAAGCTCTCTGCCTCGTCAGGCTGCAAAGAGCCACCCCCAGTAAGTAGCCACCCTGAAAGATACAATAGGTTCAACGCAAAGCTCGTGTCCCGGCTGTACCACGCAATGCTTCTGTCCGGATCTATCGCGTTCCCTAATAACCCGCACTCGTAGACCTGGCCCATCTTCCATATAGCCAAGGGATACCCCTTCTTGGCAGATCTATAGTAGTACGTCAACGCTCTTTGTGTGTATTTTTGATTACCCTCTTCCGTATTGTTTGTAGGAGTCAGATCCTGATCTTCTGACTCAGATCCCAGCCTGTCGTAGTGTTTCCCTAGTTCAAACAAACTCTGCTGCGTGTCTACTTCGTGCAAGGCTTTGACAGCGTCGTTAATATCCTGCTGTGTGATGACTCTATTCTTTCTCTCATAATGCTCAGTGGTTAGCTGCTGTTGTTCTTGTTGTTGTCTTTGAAGTGTTTTCAAAGTATTCAACCCGTACTTGTACCCACATAACGGGTCTCTAAAATCTCTCCATCCTAATTCATACAACTCCATGGCGTAGTTCAAATTCACACCATCACACCCTTTGCCCAACTCCAAACAAACCCCACTTCTATATAGAGCATATGTTATACTTAGTAAATCGCTTTTCCTTTCTACAGCTTGCAAATAGTACTCCAAGGCCTTTGTATCGTTTAAAGGTAGAATCTTTGCCAACTGGATGTTTTTATTCAAACTTTGGAAAGTCACGTCAGAATGGGCATTGTTGTTAAGGTTGCTTGAGAAAATCTGTTTTGCAACAGGATCGTTTGTATAAAACTGGTTCAAAAACTCAAAATCCAACTGGTGAGAGTATAGACACCCCATAAGGTACAACGATGGACCGTATTCCATCTCGCACAACTTGCTCAACACTTTGATCCCGTGCTCCAGAATAATAGTGGCATTCTTGTTCATCTCGTCTCTGCTCAACGCACGGGGCAACTTGGTGCAGTTGATGTTGTAGTGCTGGATAAAACCAAGATCAAAACTGTACTGTATCAACACCAAACACCATTGGAACTGGATGTAGGGGGTGAACTTCTTGGCAACCTTCGTGTCATTGATCGTTTCCTCATACCTGTACTGGAAATACTCAAACTTGCATGGCTCTATACTGTACTCCTCAGTGGCCCGCTGCTTGGAAGGACTAGCATGTGCACTGCCACTACTCCCCTGCGAGTGACCTGCCGGTGGTGGTTGATATTGGCGTTGTTGTGGTAGTGGTTGTTGTTGTACTTGTCCTTCTTGTTTTTGAAGTGACAGTGGTGATGGTGACTTTCTTGTATTAACATCAAACTGACTAGACGTAGGTGTCAGCACAGCCCTCTGTCTGTACCCTAAGTCCTCAATAGGATATGGTAGATGCAGTCCTAAGTCAGATCCAGGATTATTCATTATGTCTTTCTTTCTTTCTTTCTCTCTCTCTCTGTGTGTATACGTAAATGTATAGAATACTATCTCTTTCTTTCCAGTTGTTCTTTTCTTCTTACTCACTATTCTAAAGTCTCACTAGAGTAACTTAATGACTTTAAACTCTTGTCTTTTTGTAGTTTTTATTTGTATTTTGGTTTTAACTTTCCTGAAACTTTACACATTATAATAACTACTTCTAAACTTTAATATCAAATATTGAAATCCAAAGTAAAAAGTACTGTCCCTTGTTATATTAAAAATAACCTATAAGTTCTATAAGTTCTATAAATCCGATTTTAATATCTGTCCAATCTGTCAATCTCTCCACGATGTAGATAAAAACGTCTTTAGGTTCCTCCTTTCGAACTTAACATTCTCATTGCCAAAAAGGACGAAAGAAAAACTGAAAACTGAAAACTGAAAACTGCAAAAAAAAAAAAAAAATTACTCAAACATTGGTTTCTACATTGGTTTCTTAGAGGTTTTTAAGTGTTTCTTGTGGTTGTTGAGGTTACAACAAAAATTGTAGTCACGTGCCTGTCTTTGTATGGAATATAAACAAAATATGTTTACCCGCATATATTATTTTTATTTATTTCATTCACTCTTCTTTCCTTCATCATTGTCGTTCTTTAGTTTTTCTTTGTATGTTCTTTTCCTCTTCTCTCAAATTAGAGCTTAGGATTGGTAAAATGTGATTCATAAGGTTCGCTGAATCAAGTATAAATGCTTATTATAATGGGAAAAAAAGAAGATAATCTAAGAACCCATATCTTCCATACATAAAAACACATATCTGAGATGAAACTACCGTGGTCTTCAAGCTCTGGTGATAACAAACAAGATAGTACCAGTAATACTAGTATACCTGACTCTACAACCACTTTATCTTCTCATCCAAATGGTAACGTTAGAACAGAAAACATCGAGGTCACTATTCCTGAAAGTGAGCAACTGACAAACTACACGCCGGGTCAAAAGATTCTTTTAAGAGACACAAAGCCAAAATACTCGGAAAGCGAGCAACATGGAGAAACCACATATGAGCAACTAATGGAAACTTTCTCTAAAGACGACTTGAAACCTTCCAAGATGGTTGTGGTGCCATGTTTCAGACAGGCCGGGATGCTAGGGTTTAGCACCATGTTTGTTGTAGGGTCTGTTATGTTTATTTCTTTGAAGAACATTAAGAGAGCCTCGAACTGGGCTGTTGCAGGGTTCAGTATTGGTTCTATATTCGGTTGGGAAAAATGTAGATATCAGAGAAGAAAAGAACTGGAAATCGCCAACAAACTAGATGCTTTACAAAACTCCGTCAAGGAAAAACAAATGAAGAAATTGAAAGAACAACAGCAGTTGACCCAACAACAACAAGAATCTGAAAATAAAAAATGGTACAAAGTATGGTGATTCTGTAGATATAATGAGAGAGAGAGAGAGAGAGCTGGACAGAATTAAACTCCAAAATTAGAATATTTTTAAAAAACCCATGTATATATATAAAATTAAAAAGTATATCTCTATATAGTCTGTCTAAGGAGGATTAAAAAGAATAGAAAAATGTAAACTCACCAGTAGATGATTCATTTGTCAAGAAACAAGGCCAAAAAAGAAAAAATAATTAAAAGAAAAAATAAAACATGAAAACATAAAAACATACTTTGAATTAGATCACACCTATATGGAAGATTGGTCAGTAATATCTTCTTCTAAATAGGGAAGAGAGAAAGAAGTGTCTGCCTCATCCAACTGTTGCTTATCTTTTAAATCTAGCACCTGTCTATCAAGCAACTTGTCAGGCAAGACGTTCTTAGTTACTGCCACATTGGACGTATTCTCGCTGCCAATGTTCTTTATCACAGTGTTGTTGTAAGAGACACTGTTGGTGCCCAGACTTCTTCTGCTGAAACTGCTATTCCTACTTTCAGTACTGTCATTACTAGTGGTGGATGTATTTACTGTGCTACTGGCCGTGCTGACTGCTGTAGTGTTGGCAGGGTTTTCTTCCTGTTTTCCTGCTGAGGAGGAAATTAAAGGTTGTTTAGTGATTACTGTATTTGATGTGTTAGTTCCTAGTTCTGATTGTGGTGTAATTTTTCTTTTAAATGCTTCTGTACTTGAATTATATTCTTCCTCCTCGCCTTCTCCCTCTGCGTCTTCCTCTTCTTCGTCGAAATCATTGTTTAACTTGTAAACAAATTCCAATCCTCCACCATTCCACCCCTTTTTCGCTAAATCCTCAGATAAATCCAATTGAATGCTTATCACAGATGCTATTAATTTCAAAACGTATTGAGAATGCTCATTCAACAGTACTGCACTTCCATTGTAATAATCTATTTTCAAATTCTCTATTATACTTAGTTTATTTTCCAATTCATAAATCTGTTCTCTATAATTGATTAAATTTTTATGGTTTTTCTTTTGATTCATTACTAATTTCTCTTGTTTTTGTAAATTCGTATAATTCAGTTTGTAATCATTTTTGAAAACTTTTTCATGCTCATTAAATTTAGTTATGATTTGATTCATGTGTTTATCCAGAGGTTTCAAAAATTGTTCTCTTAAAGTTTGACTTAAAACTTGTTGGTGTGTTCCCAACATATGGAAAAAGCCTGAACATTGGGTAAATTGAAGTAACATTTCATCATCCTCACTTTTAGAATTGTTACTGATACTTTCCAATATCATCCCTATCGAACTTGTTGTCTTGGTAATATCATCTAATTGTTTGGCAAATATCCCAAACTGTTTCTGCAGTAACTTGATGTCTTTACAAGTATTCTCGATATCTTTCTTGCTCACTATATTGTTGAATTGATAAAACGAAGATGTCATTGATGGGGCATATGTCGAGGGTCTACGCTGCTGTGTGGTTGAAAAACTGAAATTTCTATTCCCATACGATGGCGCTGTTGTGTTATTACCATTAATGCCACTGATATGACCACCACTTGGCAAATGTAATGACGGTGGTGGTGGTGTTTGTAAAATGTTTGAATTTATATTTTCGTGGAAAACAGAAGAAGTGCTTTTCCGTAACTTGTTGTTGTTCAGTATATCAACAAACTCCGACAAATGTGCTGGTGTCGAAGGCGGCGATAACATATTGGCACTCATATTAGTCGAACTGTTCTGCATGCCCTGTTTTAGTATTCTATATCTGTTGTGTTTTTTTTGTCTCTTAATATATTGGCTTTTGTGTTTTTAAATTTGACTAATAACATCTACAAATTAGAAACTACAAAAAAAAGAAAGTTACTTCACTAAAAATAAAACACATCTAATTACCATACCTGTTCCTAAGGATGAACATCGACTCTAACTGTTTAATTAATCAAACAAGTAGTGATAATGGAGATTCAGTTCAAAATTAAGATTTGTTTCGACTTCTAATGTTATTGCTGCTTATACTTCTTGTTTAAAGAAAGAATTTAAAAATTGTTTTTAATTACGAAAATCATCAATTACCTAAAGCGTTTAACAACATAAACATTATTTTTTTGGTTTTGGGAAACTAAAACAACACACTTTAAATGATGATGTACTTCTCTACGCAATAATACAGTATAATTTCTTAAATACTCTCTCCCTCAGCTCCCCCAGTTAATTAAAAAAAAAAAAAACAGCCAAACACAGTTCGGATAATGTATATTCGGATAATACATTTGTTTGTGCTGCTCGGATTATGTATTTGAACGTTTTGATGTTTGTCAGGAGAATTTTGAGGTTCTCCCATTTTAGGAAGGGTAACCACTTCTGAGCTAGCCACTTGAGACTCAGGATCATTGCTGACTGGGTCATCCATTTGAACGTCAGCACTTGGATCATGAGATTGATCAGGCACGTTGTCCAAAGGAGTTGGAGTGACGGTTTGATCTTCAGTCATGTTGTGATGAATGAAGAGAGG
>JAJMDI010000241.1:0-13192 GCA_030573535.1 Hanseniaspora occidentalis var. citrica | reverse complement strand
AATTAGTTGTATACATATTTGCTTGTATTTGAAATTCAGTGTAAAAAGACAGGAAACCTATCTTCAATTACAAAAAACGTCAGACGTATTTTGTTTTACACCAATTCCTGTGTGTGGGTATTTTTTTGTTTTTTTTTTTTGAAGTGTTATTTTTGTTCGCTTTCAAGAATGTGAGGCCCCGATTCATCAAATTCCATACTGATCTGATCGGTATCCATAATTGCACTATATCATACTTACAGAACTAAATAAAAAAAAACTCCAAAACCCAATTGTAGACAAATATTTAATTAAAAATGACACACACAGGTGCAGCTACTTTTAAAAAGGCTGCTGGTATGGTCAATATTGACGAAGAAAAATACCCAGCAGTTTTAACATGGTCATCCACTGATGGAACATCTATTCATACAATTAATTTGAACACGGTGGACAAACTACAGGCCACTCCTGCAAACTCAGATAAAATGATGTTAAGATTAGTTGGGAAGCTTCCTGAAAATAAAAAACAAAAAACTGGCCCAGATGCTGGGGACGCTCCCGCAGATGTGAAACCACCAGTTACAATCTTCCAATTTAACAACAGAATTGTAATGGATGGTATTAAAGATACGCTGCAAGTCATTATTGCCAGATACAAAGACAATGAGCTTTACGAGCAAAAAATGAAACTTAAAGAGAATCAAACAATTCAGAGATTAGAAACCCCATTAATCAACACAGCTAAACTAGATGATTCTTTGTCTTCAGGTAATCTATTGTCTAATATGGAATTGCAGCAATCTCTGTTGAAGCATAACAAGCAACTATTTAAAAAGTTTCAAGAAACTGTCATAAATGCGTCTTTGCCTCCAAGGGAGTTTTGGTCAACTAGAATTCCAGAGTTGAGGGCTTTTGCATTGACTTCTTCTCAAAAATTTGGGCCATATAACGTTTTGTCTACTATTAAACCAGTTGCAAGTTCTGATAACAAGGTCAATGTTCGTGTTTCCAAAGAAAAAATTTTTACAATTTTAACCAATTATCCTGTTGTCAGACGAGCTTTTGAAGATAATGTTCCAAAAAATTTTAGTGAACAAGAATTTTGGGCTAGATTTTTCAGTAGTAAATTGTTTAGAAGATTAAGAGGTGAAAGAATTATGCGTACTGATCGTGGTGATGTTATTTTAGATAGATATTTGAATGTTGAGCAAGAGATGATTGAAGCTTGGGCAAGTGAAGACCAGAAGCACAAAGTGAAAAGAACCATTGATTTGGAGGGGAATGGAGAGGACGATCCCGTTCTGTTGGGTAATCAGCCTGATTTTACTATGAGAGCGGGGACTGATGCGCGTGGGAACAGTGATGGTACAGTTGAAATATTGAGAAGAATGAATAGATTGAGTGAGAAAATGATGAAGTCATTGAAGAAAGAATATACAAGATCCACTAAGGGAGGTAAAACAGATGGACAAGCTGACGACAGTGATGGAGATTCAAGCTCATATGAAAACGACGACATGTTGTTGGCTGATTTGGATGAAAAGCCCAAAGTTGAGTATGCAGAAATCAAAATACATGAAAAAAGACAAGATTTCGAAAAAGACTTTGTGCAGAGCAATAATAGCGAGAAAGACGAGTCTACAGACGTTCTCCTGAGACATGTTGAAAAATTAGAAAAAGCTCTATCACATACTATAGATTTAACTCACTTGAATGACAATGTGGACAATCACAGTAATGAAGAAGCCAATAGGGCTATTGTCAGTGCAGTTCATATCAACGGTAAGCAATCGACATCGTCTGGGACACAAGATGCAAGTGCTGATTCGGGACTACCATCAGAGATTATGGAAGCATGCTGTGTGTTGAATGAAACTTGCTGTGAATTTTTAAAGCATTTTTATAATCATTTTCAGAGTGGTGACCCAAGACACTCTGGTATTACCAGAAAACTTCATGGTCATCTAGAAAGATGCTTGTCAAAACTTGAAATTCCAATTAGGGAAAATGAAATCTGTGAACAATATTTGAAGCCTGTGATTATGGCTATCGAATGCAGTTTAGAAAGATTTGACGAAGTAGCGGAAAAATAATTTTATTACTTTCGTATAATTATATTTATAAACAAACCATTATTAATTTGAAATCTTGACCTTTCCGTGATCAGTACGATATTCTCTAAATAATCTTTGTATTTATTTTCACGTGCTCTTTTTACTAAATGTCGCGTTTTGCAAATTATGGGAAAACACTCGCGTTTTTTCAGTTTGATGTCAATCAATGTATTCTATTAACAGCGTTGTTAAACAAAACTTCTAGCAAACGATGAGCAAAAAAATAAAATTCACTTATAACTTCAATCACAACAAGAAAATTTTAAAAAAAATCATCAATAATGGAGGATCCAAGAGATATACTAAAGGCCAGTTTCCACGGCGATTCTAGTGACGAAGATAGAGAAGAAGTGGATATAATTGAGCAATTAGGGAAACTAGAATATGAAAAGCAGAAATTATTGGAACAATTGAAAAGCAGAAATGATGAGAAGAAACTTTTAAGTAGAGCTGCTAAAAGTCCAGACGTCTTGGAAAAACGTGAAGTTGAAAAAATTGTTAACAACCAGTCTACGAGCTTCTTTATAGATAACTATGAGAAAAGGAAACAAGAGGAAAAAATTCAGAAACAACATCAACAAGAATTCATGAAGAGAAGAATTCATACTTTTCATGGCATTGAATCCGAATACAAACCACTGTCGGTAGAAGAAATTGACAAGTATTCCAAGAAGTGGCTGAGTCAGCGATATGTTCCCGAGTTGGTTTTGGATCATCTATTTCAAGACAAAAAGATTTTGAAGTTACCTAAATTGTATGCAAAAGTTAGACCACCAAGTTTCCAAGAGCCAGAATACGCCAATTGGGTCTGTTGTGGAATTATAAGTGCTAAGAGTGAAGTGAAAGTTACCTCTGGGTTGCAAAGAGCCAGCAAGTATTTTTCAATAACATTGACTGACTTTACTTTTGAAATTAAAGTTATGATTTTTGGTGATGAAAATGTCAAAAAATATTATAATTTGAATATTGGTGACATTATTGGGATTTTAAATCCTTCTATTTGGCCCTGGAATGAAGAACATGGTAAATCTCGTTCGTTCAATCTTTCTATTAAAAGTCAAGGTACCAACAGTATTGTTGAGATTGGTAAGTCTAGAGATTTTGGAACATGTCCAATTAGGAATTATAAAACTAAAGAAAAATGTAACACTCCAATCAATTTAGAAACTGATGATAGATGTTCCTACCATCAAGAAAAACAGATCAATAAGGGTAATTCTAAGAGAATTGAGTTGAATGGTGTTAACACGGCATTGAGAGGACCTAAAAACAGAGATCTGGTAAGATTATCCAATGGTCAATATACCACAACGAGAAAAGAGGTGAACAAGAGTGAACTTGAGAGGGCTAGGTTTGAGAGTTTAAAACACAAACATAGGTTCAGTTCTACCAACGCAGCCAAGGCATTTTACGATGACGAGTATGTGAATCCGGATATGTTGAAAAACATATCTAATAAAAGAAGGCTGATCAAAGATTATAACGATGAGAAAAAATTGAGAAATAAACTGGGACTTTCATCTTTGTCAGGGAAATCCAATGCCGTTCACAATGCTGATGGAACTAAAAAACTAAGAATTGATATTAACAATGTGGAAATAAACGACAGGGTGAAACGTTTTATTGCACCCAATTTATTGAATGAAAAGGAAATTTTCAATGATAAAAAAAGTGCGATTGATGATTTGAAAAAAATTCAAAAATCCAAGGATACACAAACCCTTAATTTAAGGTCCTCTAAAAGTGACATTGAAGCCAGGATTAAACAAAAAAGAGAGATTTGGGACAAATATAAAAAAACATTGAGTACATACAAACCTACATTAGGAGACAAGGATTACAATGAAGAGAACGATGATGACGACGACGATTTATTTATTGTTCGATAGATGTGTATACTTTCACTATGTCTTTCCATGGGTACTTGTTAGTAGATAATTTAACTCTGTATTGGGAGTGGTGGTTTTCACTGGATTGGTTCCCATATTTAGTGACAAAATCTGTATGGTCGTATAAATAACCGTCAATACATATTTCAAATTTCAAGTTCCTGTTATTTTCGTTGTTATTTAAATCTGGTTCTTCTAATATATTTAAGTAGAACTCGTCAGATTTGATTTTTTCATAAACTATGCCTTCTGTACTTTCCAAATAATTTTCAATATTTTTAATAGATGGATCGTAACCTTTCATGATTGATTCTATCAATTTTTCCTTTGTTAGCGATGCTTTATAACCCAACAAGTGTAGTTTATCTTCAAAGATGTTTGACGATGGAGATGGTTTGTAAGTTGGTTCTAAATTAGATTGATTAATCAATGCAAAATAAGCAAAGTTGTCATCAACAATCTCATTTTCTTTGTTGGACAACTTCAAATGAACATCTAAATCATATTTTTCTAGGATAACAGCACTTGCTAATTTGAATCTTTCCAACCCCATTTTCGAATACTTCTCATTTTTCGTCGTTAGATGCAATAGATTTGCGTGAAATCCCATAGAGAAAATGATCATCATATACAATGATCTTGGTTTTGATTTGTGTTCTGTAGTTTTTGTTTCATCATCCGAATCAGATCCTTCAACACTTGGAGGAAAATCGATTTTATATAATGGGAACTTTTCAATTTTCAATTTGTTGTAAATAAAGTTATGGAAAATAACAAATAATTTTTTAAAAGGATCAACATTACTTTGTTCATCCAGAATATCAAAATCTGAATACAACTCTTTTTCTTGAAACAAAATAGACGACCATGCATTTGCAGTCCCTAAAGGCAATGGCAATATATTCAAAGATTCTGTACAATCGGACAATCTCAGGTTATTTAAAAATTCAGAAACACTTGTATCTCCAGAAAGAACAATCACCGTGTAAGATTTTGCACAACTAATGTGATTTCCCCCTTTTTCCGTTTCCTTGTCATTGTCAATCTTGTTAGTCATCCCGTCCTTTAGAAAAAAATCATGTGCAAATTTCTTGATACTATCTTTATCCTTTGTTTCAAAATATGTATAATTTTCAAATTCTTTTAAATTTAAAACATAAAAAATTGGTTTAATAATGTTTCCATAAAAATCACCTCTCAAACTTTTAGATTTCCCTGCGTTCACTGAATCAATCACAACAATATGACTGTTAAGTAAATGGTTTAAATTGCTCAAAACCGGCAAATTGTACTGTTTGTTATCTCCTTGTTCACTTTGAACCAATTTAAACTCAGACTTATCGCCATCCTGTGTAGATGTGGCATAATAGGTGATATCTGCTGATGTTTTCAGAATAGGAATCATACTAATTTATTATTATCTCCCAATAGTGCTCTTCTTCTTCTTTTTCTTTGAAAGATGTGTAATCACAATGGTTGTTTACACATTCGCTGACCTTTGTTGGTTGTTTTTGGTAGTTACAATTAACAAATCATGTTTGAGATTCAACATTATAACGTAAATAATCTAAGCAAAGGTACTCTATAGTCCCCCCTTCAAGCCCCGCCCCCCTCACTTTTAAATTGTGGTATATATCTGCACACACTTAAATCATTATCAGTAGGGGAGGTAAAAACCGCCCGTCACATATCATTGCGTCGCACTTTCTTTTTTTTTTTATTTGCTTTCCCTGTCTTTTCGTGTCTTTAGATTTTCTGTAACAGCACTTTTAACAGAGCTTTTTCATCTGGGAGATGAATGATACCCCAAAATAAAGCATGCGTTGAGGAATAGAAACACAAACAAAGAAAGAACAATAAGCAAAAAAAAATGAGCGATCTGAAACATACACTAACATTGGACATTCCTTTACAAACAGCAAGACAAGTCGATATACTAATCAAGTCGATGGTTCCTGATCCTGTGATCAACGTTGGCCAATTTTCAGTAGAATACGAACCAAAACAAACAAGCACCAGCAACAACTACGTGCAAATTACTTTCCAGAGCATTGACGAAAGAATCATGAGAGTTGGTGTCAATAATACCATCGAAGCTATCAAATCTATAATAGAAACATTCGATGAATTCGATTCTGTTCCCCAGGTATAACAGATTCCCAACACTCATGTTCATGCATCTAACTAGTTTGTGTCTATCACTTCTGTATATTTTGTCTTTTAAATCATCAACCATATATCCCTTACACTCTATCAATTTGTACTCTCTAAACTCTCTATGGTAATTAAAACCCAAACCCAACTGCAAATCAACGTCTTTCCTACTCAAACTTTTTAATTAAGAATTGTACCCGCACATATAATTGCTTATCTAGTCTAAATACCCGGACTCTGCATACTCTTTGACTCTCCTATGTGTGTGTTCCTGATCTTCTGACTATTTAGAGCAAATTTTAAATTGGGAGGGTAATGTTTTAAATATTTCATAGTGCGTCACATACAATCTGTATTTATGTGTGTAATTTTTTTTTTACTGGTTTTTCTTGTGTCTACCGTAGTTTCTATGAATTTTTTGAATAATAAACGACGCAAAGAGACAAACAGACAGACAAAAAAGGAAACACCGAGAAAAACTTATCACTATTTAATATTTGTCTGCCTTGTTTTCTGAGCGCTGTGAGTGGTTTTTGTTTGTTTTTTTAATTTTTTTTTACTGGACATTTTTTTTTTTTTTTTTTTTTAAATTTTTATAAATTTTTTTTTTTTATTGTTGTCTCTAATTTGCAATTGTGGGTTTGAATGAAAGGGAATTGTGTATTATGATTCTTTACAACACACACACACACACACACACACTACCACCTTCTTGATACTTGATTAAATATAAGAAACACTAAAGAACACCCAAGAAGAAAGATACATTTATTGATATTGGAAGATAATTTAATTGGTTTTTTTTATTTTTTTTGCATAGTTTGATTTATTTTATCATAAAAAGTTGTTTGGATATTAGGACACGTCGCAAAACATAAAAAATAAAGAAATAACTATAATTTAGATAGTGTTTTACTGATACGAGAAATCACTAGACAAGTTAAACAATAACTATAACAATAACAAAAGCAAAAGCAAAAGCCAAAAAATAAAATGGCTGAAATCGCAAAAGATCGAGTTTCTAAATTGCATAGTTTACCGTTCACCATGGGTGTGAATAATAACAGTGGCAATAACAGCAATAATACTAATTTGAATAATACGGTTAGTAGTAGTATTCATAAGATACCCTATATTCAGCATAGTCAAAAGGCTCATTATGATACGAGGTTTATAGAAGAGAAATTAGGTCCGCAGTTTGTAGAGTCTAAAATACACAAAAACGGTGGGTTTCTATCTGCAACTGCTTCTCCTACAGCAACCGCAGTTGCGTCAACTATAGTAGCAGATGTTTTTTTGCACCCTAATAATAATAATAATAATAATCCCAATGATAGTCATAATAATAATCATAGTCATAACAATAATCATAGTAATAATCCTAATGGGCATAGTAATCATAATCAGCTTTTGGCTGACATGGCTACCCAAGATACAGCTACTGCTGCGGTCAGTGTGGCAAGCAGGTGTGTTGAAACAGATGGGTATTTGCAGCAAGATCAGGTTGTGGTGGAGCCATTGAGAGACTTTAACATGCGTACTGCACCGAGTGATGTAGTAACACATGTGCCTAATATGCCTAATATGCCTAGTTCGTCTAACAGCAATCATCTAAATACGCAAGCAAGTATACAGACAAATATTCAAAACAATAATGATAATATTAAACAAAGTTCTGTTCAAAAAAGACAAAATTCTTACTCGTACGATAAAATGACGAGTTCACAATCAAAAGTTCAAAAAAGATATAATGGCATTAATGGAATGATGGATAACAACAAAAGTTCTGCTTTGTTGCACGAACAAAGTAATTTGACAAGTAGAGAAGTGACCCCATCAATCTTACAAGTTTCAAAAGAAGTCAATTCTGTTAAAGACGGTATTACCGCTACTGGTGAAACTATTAAGAACAAAAACATTTTAACACAGGATGCTCATTTGAAAGGAAATGGTGAAAATAGAGAAGAGTTGAAAGATACAGAAAATCAAAGTATGATGGCCATAGATAGTGGTAGCAACGGTGACGGTAATTTTGATGACAATATTAACAGCAACAATCATAATGGTAATAACAATTTAAACAATAATGATGATAATAGTAATACTAATAATAATGCAAATGGTAATGGTATTAACAACAATGACAATGGTAATGGCAATAACAATAACAATAACAATAACAATGGTAGCAATAACATGGATAGCATAAACTCTCCTTCTAAAGCAAGTACAAGACAACTGGTACAGAAATTACAGTCCATTTACAAGTTGATCATAAAACAAGAGAATGTTCTCCAAGAAAGATGTTCGAGATTGACCAAGTCGCAAGGCACAGATTTGGAGACTTTGTGGTCTATCTACAGAGTTAACACATACCTAGTAGAAAACTATATCGATTTTTTGACAACAGCATTGTTTGAGGCTCAGCTGCCACAAGACTTGATGATTGGGAAAGAAATTGTGGAGATTTATAGAATTGAAAGAAGATTATGGGTTTATGGATGTATCACCTTTTTAGATGTTTTAAAGAATTTCATTTCAAATTTTGTTGATCCTCAAATCTGGTCTCAGTTTATTACCAACGTTTTCATTTCAATCAGTGAAATGCTAATTGAATTGCCAGAATCTTACAGAATCCCCTGGTATGAAAGATTGGGTGATTTGTCAAGAATGGCTATTGCTCTGTATCCTAGAGGTTTTATTGATTGGAAACTGAGTTCAGAATATTGGTACAACAAAGCTATCATGTACAACTATGGGCATGGTAAACTTTATTACCACATGTCTACTGTTGAACAAAACACATTAAGTGCTTATGTCAATTTAGGAAAATCAGTTTTTTGTAAAGATATGTTTATTCCTTCACAACATTATATGCAACTAGTGATTGACAATATTTATCAAAGAGCATATTCCGAATTTCAAAATAGTGAAAGTGCGATCAGTTCTTTAGATCATACTATGATGAACATCAGTGCCAGTAACAACAACGTTGGTGGTGGTGGTGTTATTGATAATAATGGTAATCCTAGTCATGGGAACAGCATGATCAATGGAGTCAACAATATGAACATGAATAACTTTTCGGAGCAACTAGCAACAAACCATCACTTTCAACACCATCTTTACATGTCGCATATTGTTGAATACTTAAAACACGTCGAGGTTATATCCATGCCATCATTCCAATCAAACCCTGAATTGCAAAAAGTGGTTACAAATTATTTTGAAAGTTCATTCGGGGTATGGTTGAAAACTACTACATCGTTGGTTCCATTAGAAAACTCTAATTTTTTTGATGAAAAGTATGTTTTTTTACAAGAGGGTGAAAAATTAAAATTTTATTTTAGATGTTCTTCCCTATTTGCACAATCACATATTTTACAATTGGTTGGTTTTGGTAATCCAAAAAATCCATTTGCCATTTTGTTTGATTTACCTCTGAGATTAAAAGAGAAAAAGGACAAGAGAGATAAAAAGAAAAACTCTTCGTCAAACAGTAATACTAATAATAATAACACCAACGACGATGATGGTGGTGTCAGCGGTGGAAATAATGCAGAATCTATGTTGAACAGCGCATCAAATCAGCAAAGTAACACTGGCGATTTTAATATCGAAGATGGCCAAAGTATACAACCCGACGTTCTAGATCACTTAAATTTGAACAACGACCTTGATGTAGATATTGATCTTGGTGGAAAGGACAATTTCAATAGCACGATGACCCCAGAAGTGTTTTTTTCTAACTTGGACACATTCAATCTGCCATACGAATTTCCTACCAACATTGATATCTGGAATTACTCTTTGGAATCTTTAAACGAGACCTCAATTTTGTGTTCCATGGTTGTGTTGAAAAAATATTTGAAGGGCCCCTTGGTTTGTTCATTGCCACATTTATTACCATGGTGCTACTTTATAATCTCATTAGGTAAGAAGATTGATAACTTACCTACCTTTGAATTGAAATATTTTTGGATTAAATTGATCAGAAAGATTTTCCCATGGAACACAATCATCAACTGTTTGAATAAATTGATTTTGTTTTCTTTGAAAAATTGTCCATTGAAGTATACAGAGCATTATAGTAAACTATTGGAACTGGATTTCGATTCTTTGCTAGCCCAATATAACAACGAAGAAATTTTACCAGAATTCTGGCAATGTTGGGGTACTTTGTGGTTCGATGTTATTTGTGAGAAGGACATTGTTTCCCAAAGTGAGGATGTTCAACAATTTGGTTTAAAGAACCATGGATCTATTAGTGATCTGTCAAATTACGGCTTGGACTTTGAATCTAAAGACGAAACTGGTGAACTATTTTGGTACAGATCAATAAGAGTCTTGAGTTTGTTCCATGGAATTTCTAAAAATTATCATCACTTATTTGGTTTGAACACTCTAACTACCCCTCATGGGAAAATTGGAAGATACTTGTTTACGTTTAATGAACCGCTTTTGTTTCAAAATGAAATGTATTTTTCAAACTCTGGTGTGTCACCAATGACAACAACCTATGGTTTAATTGACAGATTGTCGATAGCGGAAGAGCAGATTGATGAGCACAATTTGAATGATGATATTGCTAGTATTATCAACTACTACAACCAAAATGTTGTCAAGTTAGCTGGTTCAAAAGGTTTTATTGTTGATTTGAAAGATTTTACTTTAAGTGGGGACAGGATTACCGCTTGTATTTACACCTCAGGGGTTTTGGAAAAATTGAACATTCAAGGTGCAGATGATTATTCAATCACAACATACCACAACAATAAGAGATTAAACTCTGAAGGTTTGGAAAGAGCAGAATACATGGAATCCATTGAGTTGGAACTGTTTAGAAATTTCGTAAAGGAAAGAAAGTTGAATCTAACAGACTCTTTTTTCATTTTAGATGCCACTTCCTGGTTAAGACACTCGGCAAGAGTTTATAAAATGGCCATGAATGGTATCATCAAATTGTCAATCTGTTTAACGACATTTCAAGAGTTGAGATTTTTAAGAAAATCCAAAGACAATACAGTTTCGGATGCAGCCACCAGAGCCGTTATTATTTTAAGATCATTGTACGATTCCAGAAAAATTTTACCATTGAGATTTACAGGTAACGTTGCGACATCGATTGAGGAACATTTGGAATTTGAAGAAAAAATGACATGGAAAACTCACGTTGATGAATTTGTCATTGATGCTATTTTTAAATCTCAAAATAGATTGATTGAAAATTACACTGATGCATTGATTTTCTTAGTTAGTGACGACACCAACATGAGAATGAAAGCAATCAACCATAAAATCACCAGCATTGGTAGTAGATTCATGTTCATTCTATGCAATGAATTAAGACCTGATAAAAGTGTGAGCACCAATTGAAGCTTCAGCTTTTTTTTGAGCCCAAGCCATATTTGACTTAAAGAGCAATATCACATATGAAAATTATTTTTTTAAAAACTATATTAAAAAATTAATCCGTATAATACATTTTTACGTAGACACTCATATATAGACTTATAAATTGAAATATACAAAAAAGAGAAGTAAAATATCTAAACTTTAGAAACTGGTGTCAATGAACGTTTCCCTTGTAGTTGTGGCTTTTGTAGCTTTGGCTAAATCACAAAAACTAATAATATCTCCATTTGATACACCAATAAGTGTTTGCTCCAATAGTTAAACAGTATTTCGTAGATATCTCAATTTTTTTCAAATTCGGTGTAAAAGATGACATTGCTTGTGAATTCCTATGTTGTAAGTAGTATATTTTATTATCAAAGTGTCGCACAATGATGAAATTTGGTGAAAGGTTTAAAACACAAAATACGTTCAAGCTGATATCGTACTTTATGCTCTTATGGATTCCATCGTCCAACTTGCTATTGATTTCTATTTGGGACAAGTGTTTCACTAATGCCTGTACCAAGGGGGTTTTTCGTGTAGTGGGATCTACCTGAAGTCTGGGAAATCTAACAGAGTTGTAATGATATTGATCAATAGACACTAAATCATTTCGATTGTTTGCCAACTCAACATTCTGGCCATATTTTTGTGTATATTTCAAGTTTTTTTGATGGAGTTTCTCTACACTGGTCTGCTTTTTCTTAACCACTTTTGTGAATCCATTTTTTATGTCAAAGATACTCGTATCTGCATTTTCTCCAGTCTTTATTCTAAGTTCGTCATGTCGTATACCCCCGGTTTTCTTGATGTTAGAGTTTTTAAAAGTTTTATTTATTTCCAATATCCCCAAAGGAATCCTGGGTTTACTTGTAGTGTTTGCATGAGCTCTAGAACCGTACTTATTTCCTACTTCACAATTACGTACAGAGACTCTCTTTTTTATTGTTTTCTTATTTAAAAGATTTCCTATTATATCCATTTTTTTATTCTATCTTCATTCCAAATGTAAGTCAAATTAATTCAAAGGTTTATGGTGTTTGTGGGTTTCGTCTAGTCTTGTACCCTTTCCCACTGTTGATGTTTATACACACAACAAGCTGGTGATGATCTCTTTACGTGACCTATGTTTTTATTTTTTAAAGGTCCTTGTTACCCGCTATTTTGTGTTAGAAAATAGCCAACCATTTTTTTCTGCGTTAATCTCTAAGACAACCTCAAAGTGTTTATTTTTTAAACAAAGTAATTAGTTTTCAGGGTGATGAGCTTAAATGGCTTTAAATTTAAAATAGGATCTTTGTAGTATAAACATTGCGAATTTATTTGGAGAGTTGGAGGAATGGTAAGTTCAGATGGACAAAATTCAGTAAAAAAAATGTTGATTTTTGGTCGTATGGAATGACAAAAAACTCAATCACAAGAGGTAAACTTTTTGTTCATGTGATCATAGTGCTTGGTGGTCACATGACTTTGATTTCCGCTTTTCCGATCGAATTATTTCTTTTTCGATAATTTTAATCTTCTCCAAAAAATAATACTTTCTTTTTGGATAATTTTAATCTTCTCCAAAAAATAATACAATTAATTACCTCAACCCCCACAGTCCCTATCTTGACAACAGAAAAAGATGCAATCATCATACGACAACACGAAGAT
>JAJMDI010000240.1:0-13529 GCA_030573535.1 Hanseniaspora occidentalis var. citrica | reverse complement strand
AACCTTCTATCTCTGTTCTGCATAGTGTTCTATGTCCACAACAATGCTAAGATAATCCTGCAGGTTAGTTTTGCTATTATTATTTCTATCCTTGGTACCCAATACCAGTTACCCTCCTATGCCCTCTGAATATTAATCCAATAATGAAAAAATCTTCATGGAAAAGGCATGTTTGAGTGGGTGTAACTTTCCACAAAAGGTCACTGCAAACGGTAACAAAAAAAATTGTCAATGAACAAAAAAAAAAAAAAAAAAAACAAAAACATCAAACATCAAACATCAAACACGCTGGCAGAATATTTGTAGTGGGAAAATTAAATATTTTGAATATGTACAATCTATAAATATTATAGATCAGCATTATTCTCAAGTTATAAATGTTTTGTAATAATCAGCATATAACATAGATTGATTTGTTTATAGAACAATTATATTAAAAAAGAATATAGACAAATTAAACACACAAAAACAAAAGAGAAATTAACAATACCCCACCATCCTACTACAACCGAAACGTATCAGTGATATATCTCCACAATTTATACAGGGGAAAATAAACTAAAATTGAAAAATTCGACTGCAACATCCTTCTTCAAGAGATTTATTGTTCATAACTTTTTTTTTTTTTAATAAAAGTATTTGTTTATTTGGCTTTTGGTTGTTTTGTTTTTTTACCATTGTTATTATTATTAGTAGCATTGCAAAAAGTTTGAAGGATCGAGGGACTGAAAAAAAACTAAAACAAAAAAGTTTATATTTATAGAATAGAGAAGAAGAAAAAACATATCCCGTTTTTGACTATAATGAGTTTGAATAAAGCATCTGATGGAAATGATTCTACTTATAGCAGTAGTGGCAGTGGAAGTAGCGGCAGTTTAAGTTTAGAAAAAAGAAAGTCAACTCATAAAGGCACCAATAAAAATGGACATCATAAAAGACAATCTCAGGTCTTCATGGCTGCGCAGTCATTGGATTTGGAGTTGAGAAACCTGACGCATTTGAAAAGAATGTCGATCGGATCTTTTGACGACCAAAGTATAGATACAGAAGGATTTGTTCTGTCTGGTCATTCCCAATCACAGTCTGCGGTACCAATAGCATTGTCTACAACAAAGAACAGTGAACCTGTGGAGTCCAATACTAGTTTTGATAGCGACAACGATACTGAAACCGAGAAAGAACAGATCAGTTTGGAGCACATCAACTTCAAGACACCAAGATCATCCCTAATATCAAATAGAAAAATAAATGTGGCGGGGGACAGTCCAGTGACATACTCTGACTTGTATTCTTTCAGTGAAAGTGATACTGACTTAGTGTCCGATGATGAGTCCATTGAATTGACGGATGAAAGTTATGAGGATAGCATTGATTACTTTGCAGGAAGAAGCAACGATACCGGTGACGAATACGATTGTGACGATAACAACATGAGCTACAATGTAACGAGTAACGAGTACCTGGGCCAGAAAATTGATTCTGGTGATGTCTCGTTGGAAAGCATATCGAATTATGAAGCAAGCGATCCTGCAATAAGAAAAAGGCGGTCTATTCACTTGGGTAATAGAAGAATATTATCAAATCACTCACAGCATACTATAACGAGTAAAGACAATGACAGTGTGAACTCAAGAAAATCTTCATTAACAAGTCTTGTTGCAGGTGATGATAGTAATAATGCGGCTACTAATGATCTTCATAGTGACGATTTGGATGAAAATAAAAGTATACAAAGTTTGTTGTGGGTTCCTGCAAGCAAACATCCAAATGTCAAGCCTGAAAACTATATTGAGTTGGTGCAGAACAAATTGCATGATTTGAAAATAAACACATCGCCAACTACTACCAGTGCTATTGAACCTAGAGGAAATAACATATATTTAAATGCAAAGAATAACATCAACAACTCGAGGAAATCTTCTATTTCGAGAAGACCATCTAGTTTAAGAAAGTCATATACAGACTTTGATACAGAACCTGAGGCAGAACTTAATACGGAATTAGCCGATGGAAATGACGAACTAGCACAGATGTCACCAACAACCATGGCAAAAAATTACTCCTTGAAACAGATCACTGATGAATTGACAAAATTGTCGAAAAATGCAGGTATAGTGGGGACTGACGCAGCTTCATTGGCTAGATCTTTAAGCATGTCCACAAGTGACGCGGATTTTAACTCTAACAGTGGAACTTCAGATTTTCAATCTAGTTTGAGTCGTCGCACATCAAGCAAAAGCAAATCAAGTATCAAGTTACCAGTTCAAAGTGATCAAGCACATAGCATAAAAAATAATAATGCCACAGGTGGTGTTAACTCTCAAACAAAATCCCCATATTTTTCCGAAGGCGATTCACACGATAGAAACGTTGACGAGGACTTTTTTGCGTCGAATCTAAATATTAACGACGAATACAGCTCGAAAAAATCTTCCCAATCTTCAGCTTCATCTACCTCTTCAATCAATAGTGGTCTTGAAGGCACAAAATCAACTGTCAATAAGCCAGACACATTAGGTTCAGATGGTATCATAAGAGGGCCACAGAGATCGGTATTACAAAGATCTAAGTTCACCACTTATAGACAAAAATCTATAAATAAAACAGTGATATCTCCGAATAGGAAAAATTCACAAGATACTCTTTCTGCTAAAACGTCACCATTGAACCAAACGAGATTTGAACTCAGCAAAACTCAAGAGCCTATTCTGCATAGCATTGCACACAGGCAAGACGTTCATATGGATGATAGTGAAGAAAAGGAAGAGTATAGTTTTGAAAAAAGTGATGGAGATGTGGACGAGGTTAAGTCATACACATCCAAAAACGAAAAAAGTATTTCGCCTAATATATCTCCTAATAAGGATAACTTGGATACTGAACATTTGAGAAAAATTAGTCATTCTAGAAACAGACATGCGGTTATGGAAACAAATGAAACATCAGCTAAAAAGAGCAAACTTGCTGGAAAGATTAGTAAGCAATTTTTGAACAACACAAGTAACGGGAAAGAAGATGATCTTCCAATAGTAGACATAAGTGACAGTGACATACAGATAACAGCATCGACTGAGGAATATCTAGATACTATGAGAAGTGAGTCTTCGTCACCTTTGGAGACTGCGTCTACGGACGATGAAATATCGCCCAAGAAGAAGAAAGCGGGTTTTATGAGCATGATTAAAAAACATATTAGACCGGAAAACAAAAACAAACTTAAGTTCAAAAATGGTATTATCAGGGCCGCTAAAGGTGAACAAGTGGATGTAAAGGAACAAGAAAAATCACAAGGATTGCAACCAGCAATCACTGTTGTTTCAAATCATTCACAGTCCTCTCCTTTTGCTACTACTTCTCAGCCAACAAACAATCACATAAATAGGTCTGTTATTGAAGTAAGAAATAAACCAATTTCTCATGATCTGCACTCTGGGGAACAAGGACAGGTGCAAAATGATGATAATGGGGTAATTACTAGTGAGACTAGTTTTAGCAGTGAAGGAAGTGCGGATAGTTTAACTGAATCCTTGACCAGGTCTGAATTTTCAAGAAAAACTGAATCTGATTCATTTTACAAATTAGAAAGACATGACAATAGAAGTAGTGATGGTCTTGCCACTGGAGATCTTTGTGGGAACAATGCTTTTAATGAAAAAGAAGAAGACGAAGAGTATGATGGTGATGATGAAGGGGACGAGACGTACGGAGAAATTCAGGATCAACACGATCGTTCTAAATCTATGGAAGATGTTGATGAAGATGGTGACGGTAGTGTAAACTCAATAGACCCTGAACCGCCTGTCCCATTGGACTTGGGCATGCCTGCTCCGTTGCCAGCTAGAAAATTGAGATTTGAAGATGTGTTAAGATCTGAAAGACCAAACTCTCCTATGCAATATAGAGACTCTTCTTTTGGGTTCCCGTTGCCACCATTGTCGATTTCCACGGTTATTATGTTTGATCAAAGATTACCTGTGTCTATGGAAAGAGCAATTTATAGATTGAGTCATATGAAACTAAGTGATTCTAAAAAAGAGTTGAGACAACAAGTGCTACTGAGTAATTTCATGTACTCCTATTTGAATTTGGTGAACCATAGTTTGTATTTGCAGAAACTAGAAGAAGAAGAAGAAGAACATAGGCAACAACAAGAACAACAGCAGCAGGACGAAATGATTGCATTCAATTAAACATGATAGTATCGTGGTTTTCACATTCACAATTGATTTGTTTTTTGCATATATATACATATAAACATACTGATAGATAAAAGCATAAATACATAATTCTATATGTATATATGATTAGAGATAAACGAATAGACAACTCAATACGATATCACGTATTGTCTCATGATATACGTGATTCTTTTTATATGGAGGGGATCCATGACGTTGTGTGTATATAAAGAAGTTAAATCACAAGTTAGCTACCCGGTTTTAAGTTTTAAAGTCTCTTAAATTTTATCAGGTGTATGGGTGTTTATGTCTTCTCTTTTCTTTTTACTCAGTTTCAGTTACGTTTTTTTTTTTTTTGTATTTTTTTGTCTTGTTATTCTCTTCTCCGATCATTACAAAATTATAAAGTCATAAGATGCTTTCCTTACTGTTGGTAATAGATACAAGCTAATTATTAGATGTCTGTATTCAATTGTAAAATATTTCTTTTACTAGTTAGTGAAGAAATCTATCAAAAAAGCCATCAAGGAAAACAATATAGAAAAAAGAAACCCTCATGTCATCATATGCAGCCGACCAAGAAGAAGCTAGTGCTTCTGACAAAAATCAATACAAAATGTTAATTTTATTAGAACAAACCATTGAAGATGCTACTTCTACTGTTGAAAATATTAAAGAAAAGGAAAGTTCTGGAGAAAACCCACAGGGCGAAGAACAAGAACAAGAAGAAGAAGAAAAACTAGAGGACTCTGCAAAACAGCATAAAAAGACTCAACACGAGTACATTGCTGAGGTGAACGTTCCATTATTTGTTGGTGAAGAATACATTGATGACTTGAATGAGTGGTTTGATCGTTTTGATGCCGCCATTTGTATTCCAAATGAAGGATTCGTCAAATACGAAATCACCAGTGACGGTCTAATAGTTTTGTTAATCGATGAAAGCAAAGCTTCTTTGGTCGATGAAGTCATTGCCTTCGTTCAATAAGAGTTGTGTCATATTTTTCATATACAAACTCTACTCCCTTATATATACACTGTAATATACTAAAAACATTTTGAATATTTTTTAAAAAAACGCCACTAAAGAGCATTCATTTATAGCGTCTAAGACTCTCTTGTATGATCAATATAGGTACAATAATGTGGTTGTGCCAAAACAGTAAACTCCGCAGTGATCGGACTTTTGCTAGTGCGAGTACACGTAAAAAAAAGTTTCGGATGTCTTAACTGTCTCGGACAATCAGCGCTATCTGTGTCTTCTTGGCGTGCCACCCACAAAACATGAGTTCTGCAACACACAGACGCGTATAAAAAACAACAAGAAAAAGATATATATGTATATATTAATACACACACAAAAGCTAGTTTTCGTTTAAGCTTACCGAGGTCTTCGTATATAGACACTTTTAAACCCCGATAAAACGCAAAACAAGGAAAAACACCTAGCAGATAGTGATCCTCTCTCTTGTTGTGATAACACACATACTAAAGTGTAAACACTAGTAACACACCCCTTGATTTTAAATATTACCAAGTTTAAACGAATTATCTGAATGGTCTACTACTTTAAATAGATATAATACTATATATTAATCATGTTTGTTGTAATTGACATTAGTGTCACTGAGTTGTTAAACACGCTGATTTCTCTTTTCTTTTTTTTAATTTCGTTTTTGTTTACAAAGAGTGAAAACTCTACGAGTAATTCTAAGCCGTATTTTAAAAAATCACTCCATTTGAATGATTTTTTTTCTTTTGCACTTATAAATAACGCGATAAAATGCGTGTGTTTGTTTTTTTTTTAAAAAAATTTCATTAAACACACAATGAAAAAAAAAAAAACGACAAGGAGCTATATATTTATCGATTCTTGTCATGTTGATTTCAATTATTTATCACCAAATTTTATTGTACAGTATCAAAAGTGTTTTGATATGAACAGGTTTTATATATGTAGTTTCGAAATCTGATTTCTAAGGTACGATAAAATTTATGTGAATTTTCAACCTGTTATTATTATTATTATTATTATTATTATTATTATTATTATTATATAAACTGCGCACATCTTGTAATTTCTAATAAGATTGAATATTTGGGTGGAACTTGTCTAGTCAGATAATCTTCATTTGTTACTATTTTAAAAAATTTGTTCCCGAACTTTTTTCATTTCTAAGTAAGTAATGTAAAAATCTAGGTTATTGCTAAACATACAAAGACTAAAAAGTTCACAAACAAACAAACACAAATGGGTAAAACATTGCCACTATACTCGAAAGAGCAATTAGCTGAACACAGCACTAAGGAAAACTGTTGGGTCACTTTATACAACAGAAAAGTCTACGATGTCACCAAGTTTCTAGACGAGCATCCAGGTGGTTCTGAAATCATCGAGGAGTATGCCGGACAAGATATCACCCAGGTTATGAAAGATTTGGATATTCACCAACATTCTGCGTTCTCTTACGATATTTTGGACGAAAACTACTTGATCGGGTACTTGGCTACTGAGCACGAAGCCTCCAAATTGTTGACCAACCCTAACCATGTTGTTGAAGTCACTTTGGTGGAAGAAGAATTGAAAAGGGCAAGGGGTGAAGACAATCCATACAGTGAAGCCACTTTTATGGATCATCTGCCATCAACTCAAGAAAAATTAACTATTGCTACTGATTTAAACAAAGATTTCGCCAAACACAAATTCTTGGATCTAAACAAACCTTTGGTTTGGCAATTGCTTAGAGCCAAATTCAACAGAGAATTCTACATTGATCAAATTCACAGACCAAGACACTACGGTAAAGGGTCTGCTTTGTTGTTTGGACCAGCATGGTTGGAACCTATTTCTAAAACCGCGTGGTGGGTCGTCCCAACCACATGGTTGCCAGTCGTTGCCTACTACTTTTACACTGCTTGGACCAACATGAACAAGTTTGGTGCTGTTGTTTTGTTTGCTATCGGGTTATTTGTTTGGACTTTACTTGAATACTGCTTGCACAGATTCTTGTTCCATTTGGACGACTTGATCCCTGATCACCCTATCTCCTTCACTCTACATTTCCTATTACACGGTTGTCATCACTACTTGCCAATGGACAAATACAGATTGGTCATGCCTCCAACTCTATTTGTTGTTATTTGTTATCCAATCCGTAAATTGGTCTTTTCCATTTTCACTTACTACTGGGGTTGTGCTGGTTTCGCTGGTGGGATGTTAGGTTACATCTTTTATGATCTAACTCACTATTTCTTACATCACGCAACATTACCAAGTTACATGCAAAAATTGAAAAAATACCATTTAGAACATCACTATAAAAACTACGAACTAGGTTTCGGTGTTACTTCTTGGTTCTGGGACCGTGTCTTTGGTACTTATCTAGGTGATGATGCTCCATTGTCCAAAATGAAATACGACTGATCATCAAATGTTATGTTAATTTTCTTTCTTCAAAGCTTGTGCTAGTCAGTTATTTATCTATTGTTTCTGGTATTTTAAAAGTTCAATGTGAAAGTACCTCTTCTTTCACTAAAAATTCCAATGCGCGTTCCTACTCCTGATTATCAATATAAAAAAAAAGTTTGTACTTATATACTATTACTTACTTTCACAATAAGTAAATTTTCAAAAAAATAAAAAAAGTTGTTATGTTATGTTATGTTATGTTATGTTATGTCATCAATTACAATGTTTATAAACATGAAAGTCTTGTTCCTGTATTGACCGTTAAGTTAGCATTGAAAAATGAGAAGGTGATTGATTACTTGTTAATCATCATTCATAGCACGTGACCGTGTGTAAAAAATAGTACCTGACGTTTTATTTTCATCTCCCGTCGTGAATTTCAACAATTTTTTCGTAAACGAAATTCTGACAAAGAAACGACACACACATTAACAGTGTAAAATTGAAAAAAAAAATGTCCGTACAGTCGAAACTTACCAATGTCGAAAGTTTGTACCTTGCGCCCCTCTCTCTTCTTTACAATTAATTGTTAAATTACTGACATATTTATAAATATGTATTGGTTTAGACATAGAGTGGCTTTAATTTCAAACAAATAAAAAGAAAACCACACACATCACAGAAAATGATTAAGAACAATTCTTTGAAAGCTGTACGTGCTGCTGCTACTACTAGTAGTAGAACCATTGGTTTGAGATCTCCATTCTTGGCCAACGTTTCTAAAAACCTATACTCAACCAGTAGTAACAATAAAGATGCTGACTCGTCTGAAACCACTCACTTTGGTTCTAAAACTGTTTTGAAAAACGAAAAGGAAAAATTGGTCGGCACTGTTTTCTCTTCCGTCGCTTCCAAATACGACATCATGAACGATGTCATGTCTATGGGTATTCACAGATTGTGGAAAGACCATTTCATCAACAAATTGGATGCTGGTAAGAGACCAAATTCTAACGAGCCTTTGAACTTTATCGATGTTGCTGGTGGTTCCGGTGACATTGCCTTTGGTTTATTGAACCACGCCGAGCAAAAATTCCACGATGTCGAAAGTACCATGGACATTGTTGACATCAATGCTGATATGTTGAAAGAAGGTGAAAAAAGAGCTTTGGAACAAAACAAATACTACAATGATCCAAGAGTAAGATTCATGGTTCAAAACGGGGAAACTTTGGAAGCCATCGAATCCAACTCCAAGGACGTCTACACTATCTCCTTCGGTATCAGAAATTTCACCAACATCCAAGCCGGTTTGAACACCGCCTACAGAGTCTTGAAACCAGGTGGTATTTTCTTTTGTTTGGAATTTTCCAAAATCGACAACCCATTGGTCAACTTGGGGTACCAACAATGGTCCAAGGCTTTGCCAGTCATGGGTTCCATCATTGCCAACGACTACGACTCCTACCAATACTTGGTTGAGTCCATTGAAAAGTTCCCTGATCAAGAAACTTTCAAAGGCATGATTGAAAAAGCAGGTTTCAAATCTGCTGGTTACGAAAGTTTGACCTTCGGTGTCTGTGCTATCCACTGGGGTGTCAAAGTCTAATTATAAAATATTAAGATGTATTGTAAATAGTTATTTAGTTATAATGAATATATTTAAGCAAGTAAAATTAAAAAAAAAAAAAAAAAAAAAAATTCTAAAAGTTAACCAACTCCTGGTGTTCATGATTGTAATGAAATTCATCATTCACAGATCTTTAAAGTGACAGGTATATCAATTTTAGCTATGCCCGCACTATGTTCGAACTTGACGTTCAAACGAATCATGTATTTTCTCGAACTCAAACAACTTTCAAAACTAGGAACTAATGTTTGGGAAATTTCCTTGTTGATTTTGAAAAAAACGTTCAATTTCCTAGTATACGTGTGTGAATCAATTTTCTCCCATTCGTGTAGACATTGATGTCTGTAATCCTGAGGGTCGTATGGTCTATTGTTTTGCAGAATTGCAGACTCGGCAGCTTTGCCCTTGAATGAACTTAGAATTGCACCGCTGATTTCGCTTGCTGCTGAACTGTTCTTGCGTTGAAATGCAACTTTTTGTGGATATGAAGCTGTTTGTTTGAAAAAAACTTGTTTGATGACAGTTTCATTTACGTTGATTGTAGATAAACTTAAAACGTCGGTCAACAAGTCTTTTGAAATAAAATTTTCAAAATCAATTGAATCTCTCATTTTCAGATCAGAAACACAAATTTCTTTAATCAGTTTTTCATTCGCGCTGAATTTATTTTGCAATTCTTCAATCTGCAATCTATATTTATTAAACTTCTCTACAATCAAGTTCATATGGGACTTATCGTGCAGAAACTCGGTGGTTAAATTGATAGGAATTGGAGCTAGGGATTTTGACGTTATCACAATCAATTCGGAGGTGATCAACTGTATATCTGGCGGGCATATGTTTTCACCAACATTATTTGCTTGAACACAAGTCAAGTCCAATTCCAACCCATGTAAAACAGGGTCATCGCCAAGACGCGAAATCAACGATGTCCAATTCTGTTGATCATGCTTGTTTTTGATTTCAAAAGTGTTGGATTTTTTCAAAAGAGATGGTTTGATATAAGGCAAGTATTTGTCCTTAGGTATTTTGCACTTAAGTGAGACAATGCCGCTTTGAGGGCCTTGGTCTTTTGAGGAGGAGGATGAAAATGCATGCTGCTTTGAATATGAATGTGAATGTGAATGAGAATGTGATGATGAGTGCGAGGTGGAATGGGAAAAAATACTTTTGTACTTTTCCTTTACTGAAAAACTCATTTCAGATCTTGCGTATTCAAAGTCTGTGTCCTCGTCAGTTTCATTCAAAGTACTGTTACTATTTACAAAGCCACTGTTCGTGTGTTTCATTTTAGAAAATTCAGAATAGTAAGACATATGTTTGTCTCTGTTAGTTATCTCTTCACCATCCTTGATATATTTTGTTCTGTTGCTGTCGTATAACTGTCTCATTTTTCTTTGTAAATGAGATGTTTCATTATTTTCAGTATTGTCGTTAATATCATAATAGTCTTCTCCATATAAATCCTTCAAAGTGAATTTAACTTCATTCTTTTCTTTCGACTTTTTCAAATCTTTACTGTTTGAAACGTTTTTTTTCTCAACTTTATTCATAAAATTGATCAACAATTTTAATCTTTCTAAAAATAGTTTTTCCAATTTATTGATTTGAATATCAGGGGATTTGAAAGTTTCCTTTATAGGTTTGTATTCTAATAAGGGAAGAGAAAATGGAATAAATCTGATATTGTATCTTTGATCTTTCATTAAATATAATTTTTGTTTTTCTCCCTGAGAGTTATTGATGTTTTTATCCAGTGCAACAATCTTTGCTTCTATAGAGTAATTGATTGAATGTTGCTCTGGACATAAATCTGTTGTCAAGATGGGAGACCCCTTGGCACCGTTGTGACCATAACATAAGATTGGATTGACATCAATGCTCGAATAAAGACCATCATTATAAGATCTATCTATGCCAAAACTAGGTGGTAATTGACAGTGGTTTAAATTTTCGTGTCTGCAACTTGTATCTAACAATTGAGTTGGCAATTTAAACATGAAATATTTTTTGTAAACAACTTTTGGTAAAAGAATTCTATCATTTGTTAAACCTAACACTGTCCCATCAGTTTCGTCTTGTGCCCCTGCTTCATATAGTACACCAGAGGATATTTCAATATTTGAATAGGACCAACTTGCACTCAAGTCTACAGATCTTAAAAATCTCTTTGTTGTTTTTCTTTTAAGTTTGGAATCATAACACGTAGCATATCCTTCCAAGGAAACATAAAACATTTCGAATTTGATTGGTTTTGTTGTTTGATTGCAAATTGTCACATACCCATTGATGATGTCTCCCGATGTATATTCTTTCAACATTGATTCTTTTTCCACTTCCTTATTTGGTCTTACAGAGCTTTTAATCAAATTGATTGCAACAGCAACAGAAGACATGTTTCTGTTTGGTAAAGAATAAATCTTGTCAATGTAGATGTTGTCATTTTGCTCTTGATTAATATCATCCAACACTTCTTCTCCTTCTACAACTACGCCATCTACTCTTCCTACTTCCTCTTGTCTCTGATTCCTCTGACTCCTCTGACTCCCTTGACTTGAACTAGTATCAGTATTGATATTAATTGAGTCTAAATTTTGATATGTCGTTCTATAAGTGGATAATTCTGAATAATTTGGCGGGAACGAAAATGAGTCTGGATTCAAATTACCTGTGGGAATATGTCTATGCAATGACTCATATAATTGGAAAGACGGTAGAATGTCCACCACAACGTCAACGTCTTCTCCGTCTTCCTCATCGTTTTCTTCTCCGTCTTCCTCTTGATGGTCTAATCCTTGTCCATATTCTCCCTGGGTATTCTTGGTCTGTGGAAAATGACTCTTTCCACCACCACCATCACCTCCTATATTTTCACCCCTACTAGCACTATTACCATAATGCTTGCTCTTATTAATATTTAAGCCACCTACATCAGATATAATATCTTCATCAAACGGTATCAAAAAGTTGGGTTCTTGGTATCTCGACAAGGGCGTATACATTTGACTACCACTATGATTACCACTATTACTACTACTGTTGTTGTTTAGGGTACTTGATTGAGGCAATGATCTTATTGTCGATATATTCGTAGAAGAAACAGAAGAATATCTCGGATTACTGCTACTGCTGGGCGACGTCATGCTGAGCAAGGAATTGTCTTTATGTGATCTGTAAATCCCATTTCTCACACTTGCACTGGAACTTTTATTCTGTCTAAGCGGAGGCCGTATGTTGGAAGATCTGTGTGCCTGTAGTTGTCCTGAACCTGACTTTTGTGTCTTCAACTTGTTGTTGTTTGGGGTGTTGCTGTTGTTGTTGATACTCTTGCTGGTTGAAGAATGCGGTGATTCCTCCTCCTCCTCCTCCTCCTCCTCCTCCTTCTTCTTAGAACTACTTTTAAACAATGATAGCATTTTTCTCCTTGGCTCGCACCCCCTGTCTCTTTAAGTTCTTCTACTGTTACTCAGTTTACTCCTCTTATATATAACACAATTGGTTGATCAAATCATAAACTTCATAGAATGACTAATTAAAAGCAACAGTGTGGGAAAACATACACACACACAAAATGAGAAGAAAAGAAGAAAAAAAAAAAACACCGCAACAGGTGACCAACCGGTGACCAACCGGTGGAAAACAAAATACAAAAAAAAAAAAAAAAAAAAAAAAACCCAAACTCTCCTACTTTGTCTGCGTACTTTTCTGAGTAGAAATGAAATATACACAACAAAATCAAATCCAAAATTATTCACAGGTTACGTCCAATATTTTAAACAATAAGGCATCAAACAAAACAAAGAAACAAAACATACAAACACTTGGAAAAAGAAAAAGAAATAAGAGCCAACTTCAATGTCTTCTGTGTTTGTGTTTTTGTTTCTGTTCACTCTTTTAACATTGTGTGAATTTACTTTTTCTCTTTTGGATTACTTCACTTTTGCTTTATCGACTCTTTAGTGTATTCCAAATATATCCTGTCAATTGACATAATGACGCACTTTAAAGACCGTGTGTGTGTGTGTGTGTGTGTGTGTGTGTGTGTGTGTTTACAGCATAGGTTTATAAAGTGTGCAATTATGTTATTGATATCAGCACCAACAATACTAATAATTGTTGAAGGTTTTGTGCGGTGGCAAAATCTTCCGAGTTTTCATTTTGGTCAGTAGACTGACGTGAAGAGCGGGTAAACACCATTATAGTAATTTATAACGATATTTAATTATTTTTTTAATTTAATATTGAATGGAAAAGGTCTTAGATCTTATTAATACTGAAGTAGTAGTTAATGAATCTAATAGTATCTAATATC
>JAJMDI010000239.1:0-13621 GCA_030573535.1 Hanseniaspora occidentalis var. citrica | reverse complement strand
GATATTAGATACTATTAGATTCATTAACTACTACTTCAGTATTAATAAGATCTAAGACCTTTTCCATTCAATATTAAATTAAAAAAATAATTAAATATCGTTATAAATTACTATAATGGTGTTTACCCGCTCTTCACGTCAGTCTACTGACCAAAATGAAAACTCGGAAGATTTTGCCACCGCACAAAACCTTCAACATTTTCTTAGTTGGCATTTAATTTCGTGGATAAATCGGTTGACTCTCTGTTTGATTGAGCAGGCAAAAGTAGTGACAATCTTTTTGTCAGAAAATGTTTTGTTTGCCTTTTTTTTTCTTTTAAAAACAAAAAAATTAAAACTTTTTTTTAGGTAACAAAAAGAAACTACATCTATAACAAATGCAGCAAGACCCTCAATATGATTGGATGAATCAAGAGTTTTGCGTTAGATGGTTATAAGTAATACATACATCTATTGACAGTTATCTGTGTTTCAATTACACATAGCTTAAAAAAGCTAAAAAAAAAACAAAAAAACAAAAAAACACAAATCTAAACCAAGATATCAAAAGACCAATGTCGGTTTTTCTCGATTGTTCAAAGAATCGTGCTTTTGGACAATGGTTTTCATACATACCCAAACTTCATCTGATATTACTGGACCACATTGTGAATGATCCAACACGGTATATTTTTTGGTTTCTTTTTATACAAATTCTTTTCACATATCCTTTGTTCAATTCGATGTGTCAAAATTTTCTTACAATGTTGGATTCAAATGGGAAAAGTGTTGTGAGTTCATTTCCCCATATTGGTGAACATCTGGTTGTTCCTTTAGTATCTGTGATACTAATTATAAAAAAAAAGGATTTATTCGATAGCATATATGTGCCTAACGAGGAACAGAAATTCACTTGTAGTTTTTTAGCAATACTCAAAAACATGGTGGTTCCTTTGGGATGTTTAATGTTTGGTGAATTTTTGAACTTTCATGTTACCTCATCTTTAACTTCAAAGATAAATGCGTGGTTTCTATTTTTATACACAAGCAATCATAGTGATCCTCTGTTTTTGGCATTAAGAATATTCAATTTGAAACAGAATATTTCATATTTGACAGAACTTAAATTTGGGGAAAAAAATACCATTACTCAATGTGATAATAGCAATGAGGAGCATGACACTGAGTTTATTCAATTTCAAGAAAATTCAAAGAAAACTGGATTAGTAATGTTTTATGATTTTTGCATAAACGATTTCCCACATACCATGGCATTGAGAATGACTTACCATTACAATATTCGTCTTTTCTTTGTTAATCCATTGATAGTTCTACTCAGCAAGCTTGTGTTGGTGATGTTTTCTTGGTGCACCATGCACAGAGATTTTTTCACGAGACTATTTGTAGAAGCATTTTCCCAATACGTGTTTACGTTGGTATTCCTGCCTTCTCTAGTGACACTGGCCTACAAGTTGAACTATTTATATTTCTTTTCCAATTCTAGTTGTTCATCTCATAATGCAGCGACTCTCGTTGCTAATGAAAACACTTGCTCACCAAGGTTATTACTAGAATGGGCCAAGATTGTTTTGGTAGTCAAGTTTATCAATAGTTTCCATATATTTAACACATTGCATACTGATATTGGGGATCATTTGGACAGTCATGGTCATACTCAAAGTCATAGTTATGGTTTCCAAATTTATGATTTTTTATCAGATTTTATTGAGTTTGCCATTTTTGTTGGATTGGTTTGGAGCATCTTGTATTTTACACTAGAGTTTTACAAATTAATCACTGTTGAACAGAAAATAAACATGGAACTTGATGGGTTAGAAGAACCCCCTTTTTTAATATCAAAAACCCCAGAATATCATATGGTTAATGTTTTTGAGAACAAACAAGATCTGAATGAAAACAATATACAAGACTTTATTGGTTATATAGATGATCATGATAATGATGAGAACAATAGTTCGGGAGATGAAAACATTAGAAACATCAAGAGTCAAATTATTATTCATAAAACACACGAACTGGAGATTTTAGAACCTTTTTCTAAAAAAATGGATTTAAACAGGAAAAAATATATGATAAACAACAATTTCTCATCATTGAATAACAAATCCATTATATTGTTAAAAATGGAACTTTCCACTGGTGGAAATATTAATAAAAATGAAAAATTGTTGACTTTGGTTTATAATAATGGTACAGTTTATATTTTCAATTTGAAATTGGGAAGATGGTTAGTTAAAGATTTTAAACTAAATATTAGAAGTGAAATTGGGCATACGGATTTCCAAATTAGGGAAAGTTTTTTCAAAAAAACCCCCAAACAAGACATTCAATACATATTAGTAGATAATCATGGCGAAATGCATACAATCACTATATGGAACACTGAATCCCATAACAAAGATGTCATTAGATATACTTCAAATAGAATATCACAAATTCCCATTGTTTACTGTTGTAAGATGATTACTGAACGTATGAACGATAGATTGATTTTCAGTACAACCGATGGAGAGATCTATGTGTGTCAAGAAATTGTGAACAGACCTTGGAAATCCAGACCATTGGTTGTTATTGACAACACTTTTAATATTATTGGAACACAGTTACTAACTCCTAGAAACCTGAAAATGAGGTTTTCTTCTGTGACCCCTACTACGTCTACTAAGTCTACTAATACACAAAAAAGGTATCCTGTAAATAGTGAGATATTCAATTTATCTCATTTTGGTTTTACTTTTATTTTAAACAAATCCACATTCAAAGGTGAATTGGTAGATGTCCAAACAGGTACGTTGATCAAGACATTTGATATTGATCCAAACATTATTCTTTCGTCTATTACTAATAGTGGTAATACCAGTTTTCAAATATACAGTGATATGGAACCAACTTTTTGTAAGTTTTGTGGTAGTTGTGCTATATCTAAACTGTGCATCTCATACAATGTCAAAGGCATTCCTACTACTCATAGTACGCCTACTAAATTGATGAAAACTCATGTTTTTAAAATAGATAAAAAAAATAAAAAATTCATCTGCCTTAGAGTAGAAAGAGACCCAAGAGAAATCAGATGTTTAGGTTTAGATTCAGTAATTGAAAAAATATATTACAATCCATTATCAAATAGCATAGATAATAACACCTCTACTCCACTCCTACTAATCAGACCTACAACAAGTACTGATGAACATTCAAGAGATGAGTATACAAAAATCGCTGGGCTGATTACCAAAAACATTCTTCCAACACAGTCTTCTCTTCGGACTCGTTGTCGTAACAACGAAGAAGAATCGTTGCTACTCATCAATACCAAGACTTTTAAAAATACAGAATACCCAATCATGAGAAATTACCTTACAGAATCTCCATCCACACCACCTAAGAACACAAAAAATCACTCATTGGAAACCCACAACAACAACAACAACAACAACCTCCAGGTAATCATCAAACCCTTTATTCAAACATCTCGATCCTCTACTAGATCATCAAACTCCTCCTCCTTCCTAATGGTGCAAAACCGTGAGGGTAATAAACTAAGCGTTGTATATAGTGTTTAGTAAAAAAAGAAGTCGTTATTCCGACTAGCCAATAACAAATATATATCTATACATTTTTTTTTTTTTTTTTTTTTTTATTAGCTTCCACGTTCTCTTCTGAGTTTTTTTCCTTTCTGAAGAAGTTAATAATTCCTACAAATAAAAAGAGACACACAGTTACCCAATTTCCTGACGTTTTTCTTTTCGGGTCCGATCTCTTTTTTCTTTTTTTCTCTCCGTTTGTTTCTTTTCATACAAAAAAAATGGGGTTTTATACAATAAAATTGAACAAATAAATATATATACAAGTAGAGTAAAGAGAAAAACTAAAAAAAAAACCCTTTAAAACTTTTTTTATACACTGTTTTTAGTGTGTGTGTGTATGAATTATTCAATGAACATTATTACAACATTACTACTACAACTATCATAAACACTCAGACACTTCGACATGATAAAATGAAAAACAAAAAATGAAAAAAAAAATGAATGACTTTTTTTTTTTATTTTTTTTTATTTTTTTTATCACTATCAACGTTTTTCAAATAATAATAATAATAATAATAATACAACAACACAAACAAACAAACAGCACAGAGAGAAAGGGGATATGGAAAAAATATGAACAAAACCATATGTTCTAATAGTTTAAAAAATATATGATAAATATATTAGACATGTTATCATGTAAATTGAATAAAATAATAAATCGCTCATCTTGATAATATATATTGTTTTACTTGTTTTTTTGTTTTCAATACGTGTTTATTCTTCAAGGTAATATATATATATACTGGGTTTAAAATCCATTTATGTATAGTCTGTTATTCTTCACTTTCTTTGACAATATATATTTAAAAACAAAGAGAAAGACAAAGAAAAAAAACTGTCAAGAACTTAATATTGATAATAACAATATAAATGTTATCTAGAAACTCTTTCAAATTATTACAAAGAACCAATGGTAGTAAATCTTTTACTTCATTGCTAAGTTTACAACAACAACAACAACAACAACAACAAATCCAAGCTCGTTCTTCTTTCTCTACTAGCAACATCAACAATGCTGAAAAAACTTTGAAAGAAAGATTTGCTGAAATTTACCCACAAAAAGCCTTGGATATTAAAAACTTCAAGAAAGAATACGGTAAAACTGTTATTGGTGAAGTCACTTTGGAACAAGCTTACGGTGGGATGAGAGGTATCAAAGGTTTGGTTTGGGAAGGGTCTGTTTTGGATCCAGAAGAAGGGATCAGATTCAGAGGTTTGACTATTCCTGAAATCACTGAAAAATTACCAAAACACAACGATGCTCCATTACCAGAATCTCTATTTTGGTTGTTGTTGACTGGTGAGATCCCAACTTTGGAACAAGTTAAAACTTTGAGTGCTGATTTGGCTTCCAGATCCACTTTGCCAAAACACACTATTGACATTTTGGATTCTTTACCAAAAGATTTACATCCAATGGCCCAATTTTCCATTGCTGTCAACTCTTTGGAATCTGAATCCAAATTCTCTAAAGCTTATGCAAACGGTGTCAACAAGAGAGAATACTGGGACTACACCTATGAAGATTGTTTGGATTTGTTGGGTAAATTGCCAGTCATTGCGTCTAAAATTTATAAAAACGTTTTCAAAAACGGTGAAGCCATTGGTGAATTGGATCTAAATGCCGATTACGGTTCCAACTTGGCCAAATTGTTGGGTTACTCTAACAACAAGGATTTCATCGAATTGATGAGATTGTATTTAACTATTCATTCTGATCACGAAGGTGGTAACGTTTCTGCTCATACTACCCATTTGGTTGGTAGTGCTTTGTCTTCTCCATATCTAAGTTTCTCTGCAGGGATGAACGGTTTGGCCGGTCCATTGCACGGTAGAGCCAACCAAGAAGTTTTGGAATGGTTATTCAAATTCAGAGAAGAAGTCAAAGGTGACTACTCTGAAGCCACTATTGAAAAATACTTGTGGGAAACTTTGAACAGTGGTAGAGTCATTCCAGGTTACGGTCACGCTGTCTTGAGAAAAACAGATCCAAGATACATGGCTCAAAGAGAATTTGCTACAAAGCATTTCCCAGACTATGATTTGTTCAAATTAGTCTCCACCATCTATAAAGTCGCTCCAGGTGTCTTGACCAAACAAGGTAAAACCAAGAACCCATGGCCAAATGTCGACTCCCATTCCGGGGTCTTGCTACAGTACTACGGTTTGACTGAAGCCAGTTTCTACACTGTTTTGTTTGGTGTTTCCAGAGCCTTTGGTGTTTTGCCACAATTGATCATGGACAGAGCCTTTGGTATGCCTATTGAAAGACCAAAATCTTTCTCTACTGAAAAATACATGCAATTGGTTAAGAAATAATCCTATGAATAGTATAATCCCAATTTTTTTTTGTCTTATGCTTATTCCCTCCCAAATTTCCTGTATTTACATTGACACATCCCTCTCATCAAAAAAAAAAAAAAAATATATGAAAAAAATGAAAACAACAATATTCCAATAAATAAAAATAATACATTATACAAACTGTACAAACAAACACACACACTCTTTCTCACATGACATTTAACGCTATTTGTATACGATTTCAATGGTTGTCCATAATATATAAATTGAATTCATTAATATATGTATTTTAATCTATAACGAACCTATTTTCATGCCCCTTATACTCCTTACTTTTTTATTTTATTCATTAAAGGTCAGGTTAGTTGGTTGGTCTTTATTATTCTGTGGTCACGTGCGACGCACCCTTTTTGTATTATTATTATTATTGTTGTTGTCACCTGATCACCCAGAAGACACACAATACACTTTTTTAAAGTTTACACAATTTTTTTTTAATATTTTTTTTTAGTAAAAAATTACTAAGTGTTTTTTCTATTACTAAAATTAGTAATTCATTAATAATTTTCATTGTTTTGGTTTTTGTATTTATATTCATAGTTTTATCCTATCTACACGGATTTATTTGGATTACGTGATTTTTATTAGTAATCAAACTGAAACGATCTCCTCCCCACAAGATGTTGTACTAGGATGTAATAGGTGTACTAGGATGTGCAGTGCAGTAAACGTACCTTGTTCTGCGAGGTTCATGAGATTGAAAGACAACCCCTGCAAGATGGCGAGATAAATATATATCCTCTGTTTATTGACAAGGACAGTATATAAAGATGATGATGATTCGAAGAGACATTTTAGGAATTGTAACAACGATATTTTTTTGGAAACAGGGGAAGAGTGTTTTAGATTCTTGAACCCCATACCTTGTTCTTTATAGTTAAAAAAAAAAAAAAAGGTCAATATAGACACACACACACACACACACGTTACATCGACTCAAAAAAGGATGACTAAAATCGCTATTATCTCCTACTCCACATACGGCCACGTCTTAACTCTAAGTAAATCTGTTCAAAAAGGGATCAAGGAAGCAGGTGGCCATGCAGACCTGTTCCAAGTCCCAGAAACTCTGAGCAAAGAAGTGTTGGACGCCATACACGCTCCAGACCAAAACACCACCGAAATTCCCTTGGCAAGTCCAGAAACACTAACCCAATACGACGCCTTTTTGTTCGGGATCCCAACAAGATTCGGTATGGCTCCTGCTCAGTGGGCAAACTTCTGGGACCAAACAGGCGGGTTGTGGGCTACTGGTGCGTTGGCCGGTAAGCCATGCGGTATTTTTGTTTCTACCGGAACGCCAGGGGGTGGTCAAGAAAGTACTGTTAAAAACTCCTTGTCCTACTTAGTGCACCACGGGATGATCTACGTTCCCTTGGGTTACGCCTCGGCTTTCCAAGAATTAGCCAACATTGACGAAATCCACGGTGGGTCCAGCTGGGGTGCAGGTACTCTTGCCTCCGGCGATGGTTCCAGACAACCTAGTGAGTTGGAATTGAAAATCGCTCATATCCAAGGTAAGTCTTTTTATGAAATTGCTTCTAAATTAACTCCAACAAAAAGTAGTGGTCAACAAGAAATTGAAAAAGAAAAAACTTTACAAGAATCTTCCCCAGTGGATGCTGAAACCCCGCAAGAAGTGGAAAAAGTTACTGTTCCTGCTAAAAAAGCGACTGTTCCTCCTCAAGAAACCAAGAAAAGCTCAACTTCGTGTTGTATTGTTATGTAATTTAAGCAACAAATCTTATGGAAATCTTAATCTTGAGATAATCTCTTTTATCACCTTAAATAAATAATAACAATACATATATAATTTACTAAAGACAGTGTATTGACTAAAGACAGTGTATTGACTAAAGACAATTATAAAAGTAATGGTTAAGATTAGATCAAATACGTACAACAGTAAAGGACAAAAAAAATATCTTTCTTTTAATTTTCACTCTCGCTTTCACTCTCACTTTCACAAAATCCAAATGAAAAGCCAGAGCCCGTGTTCCCAGATTCAACGTTGTCTTTTACCAAGTTGGTCCAGACTTCACTCTCTTTCAACGCAACGGGTTGTTCTTTTTGTAGCTTGGCAAATGCCTCGGCTTCTAATTGGGAAACTTGCTTTAATACATCTTCAAGTTCCAAATCAGTCAATCTAGAATCTTTTTTGATCAATTCAACAAAATATTCATATAATGGTAAAGAAAAGTCGTTTAGTTCATCTAGAACACCACAATCCTCGTTGGTCACAATCTTATCACTGAATTTAGTCAAAAAATCCTTCAAAATCGTAATGTTTTCATTGTCATCTTCCTCAAGATGGTCTTTTTCCAAAAATAGTTTAACAGATGTAATGAAATCTTTTAAGTGGAAACCGGAAATTTGGTTTCTCTTGGTTTTCAAGAAATGCAAGACCCTAGGCAAATAAGGCCTTGGTACAAAATTCTCAGTCATGGCAACAGAATCAGTAACATTAATAACACTGTGCCACCAACCAGCAGGAACGTGAATACACTCCCCGGGGAAAGTCATCCCGATTAAACAGTTGACTCCATCAAAGTTATTGATATTGTTCAAAGCCAACTTCACAGAGTCATTGTAATAACCAGACAAGGTCCACTCTGCAATACCGATAGGTGATGTGACTTCGTTTTCTTCAGCATCAGTAGTGATCCCAGGCGGAGCTATGTGTGGTGGAAGCATGACCCATAACTTAATACCGCTTATCCCAGCGTTCCACGCACTGGTGTGGTTAGGATCCTTGTGAAAAGTCGACCCGGTTCTTTGAGGACCTGTGATCAACCAACTGTGGTCTGGTCTGCAGTTGTGCTTTTGCTCGTTGAAAATTTTGAAAAAATCGGTTTGAGAAAATTCTGGCAGATTGTAATTGCTTCTAGATCTAATTTGGTTCATCGCCGTACTGTTACAATCAAAAAGATACAAAGGAGATTCATCCTTGTTCTTCTTGTAATATTCATAATAAAACTTTAAATCCCAATTCACCGACTCTTGTCTGAATCTGTCATTAGGATATTTTTCCAGCAGATCCTCTATGGTCCAGTTGGGCCATCTTCCTGCATCTTTAGATTTAAGAATAAATGGTTTGTCTATAAACTTGGTTTCAAACATGTCCATAGTAAACTCTTCCTCGACAAACCTCTCAATACCAAAGTCTTTGTTGTAATTGTATACATCATCACTAGATTTTTTTTCAAAATCAATTATTTTCTTAAACAAATGTTGGTAATCGATTTGAGAACATTGGTATGGTCTAAACAAAGTGTCAGAATATATCAAATTGTTACATTTGATTAAGGCTTCACCTTCTTCTTTGGCAATTTTCAAAATAGTTCTTCTCCACGAGCCATACCAGTTTTTAATTCCAAAAGGTTTAATTTTTTCATAACTGTCATCAACTTGTGTATCACTACGTTTCTCTTCTTCTGCTATGTTTTTTCTTACAATATTGTCTTCCATCGACAAATACTCATTGATGTAAAGTTTTCTCCAAATTTCTTCACTGAATGTGTAACTGTATAATAGTCTAGAACTATGGGCCAAATTCTTTAATGTCTTTGGATCATCAATATACTCATGAACGAACTTAATCAATAAATCTTCAGGAAATTTACTTAAACTACCTAACAACTTATCTCTGTTCTGTTTGAACTCAGCTTCATTTTCAACATCCATCAAATAATTACCGGTCGGTTTAATACCAGTTGGATGTTGGGTACCCAAAGTGAAAGTGTTAATACGGTAGGATGGAATGGTTTTCGCTCTTTTGAATGGTTGTGCAGTATCCCCTGCTACATCTTGTTGGTTGTCAGTGGTCATCTCGGGCTTAAAGTTTAAATGGGGCTTGTCACTTGCGCTTTGCTTGTCTTAATGTTGTTTCATAAACCTGCGCAAAAAAGATTGTTCAACTGTATTATATCAGCAAATAAAGTACTCAAAATCAACCAGTGTTCTTTAAATTGACATCCAAACATAGCTTCTATTTAGATATTTATAATCGCTCGCGTGATATTTTTCAGTTTTTCATCGTTCTCGTATCAAACATTTTTTTTCAGTACACTCTGCAGAGTTTACTGAGTGGAAATACAGTAGGCGCATTTTTTGAAAAAAGAAAAGACGTTTTCAACATAATCTAGATGATCCTATATAACGATCATATTTGTCAAATATTTGAATCATATGTGACCACTGCACGTAGAAGATAACTAATTTTTAATACCAAAACAGCTAAGACCCAAAACTCTAATAATCGTATGTGAATGATGATTTATATCTTTATATAAGTATATGTACATGAAAGAGTATTTTTTTTATACATAGATTCAAATTTTTAAAAAGGCGGTTTTCAAAATAACTTTAATAGCAAATAACTTTTTCTAATATTTTTTTTTATTTTAATAAAATATCTGATGAGGTTAAGAACCTTTTAAAAAAACTTGAATTTTTAAATTGAATTTTAAAAAATCAGCAAGTAATGGTTGTGTAAAATGTTTTCAATTTTTGGTTGCTGACTTTTTGGATTCAACAGGTAGTGTTTTAGTGACATTTCTTTCCATTTTTCTGTTCTTTTCGTTGATTTCTTTTCTTCTTAAAGCAGATTTTTCAAAATCCATTTGCTTTCTATTAGTGTACAATAATTCTTTGTCTTCTTTAGTCAATAGTTCATTTTGCAATGGATCTTTTCTGAAAGCCTTGTTCATAAACTTGCTCCATAAGTCACGGACTTCAACAAAACAGTTCATGCAAATAGCGTGTGATCTTTTGTAGTGACCACAAGAAGGACATCTGTTGACGTGATTGATATAATCTTCTTGTTTTCTGCCAGGACCCAACAATTTACTTCTTCTTTTTTGGTGAGAAACTTTCTTCTTTGGAACAGCTCTCAAAATACCATTATTACTGAAAAAATCTTTATTGTTTTGAAATTCACCTTCTAGAGAAGCACCTACACCAAAAATTTCCTTTAATTTTCCCAAAGGAATAGAAATACCTATGCTGCTGTTGATAATGGTGTTTTGTAAGGCTTTTGGGACAAATGCAGATAGAACTGCAGACATTGGTGCTGCAGCTTTCAAAGACAAAACAGACATTGTTGTTATTATTTCGTGGTCTTTCGAATTTTCTATTAATTTTTTTTGATCGTTGAAGTTTATTCTAATCAACCGAATTTTAGTAATCCTGTTCTTAAATTCCAATTATTCAAAAGACTTCAAGACTTTCTCTTGCAATGTTCAACTAGAAGGTCGGTCAACTGAATAAATTTTTTTTTTTTTTTTTTTTTCAAAACTAAAAAACTACAAAACTACAAAAAAATATCACTATATACGTTATATTCACGTAATTGTTTGTCACGTGAGTATAACACTTTTTTTTTTTTTCCGTTTTTTTTCGTTTTTCTTGAAATTCCCAATTTAGGAAATTTATTTCTTGTTTAAATTTCAATTCTGTGTTTTGTTGTTTCTTAAAAATTATTCTAAATTTATTTTGGAAATCTCGATCCTTGTTAAAACCAACTATTTACTTACTTGATCTTTGTGTATTCTATATAGTATTACGACAGACAGTTACGTAGGATTGTTGAAACAATTCGTTAAGATTGATATCGTAGACATTGTATATCTTAACTGACTTCGTGTTATCTTGTTCTTAAACTGAAAGAAAAACTACAAACAAAATCACACCTAGCATAAAAACTAAAATGACCACCAGTGCTGTACCAGAAAATCAAATCAATACAAACACTATTCAAGTTATTGAACCAAATGGCTATGTTGGTTTCGACACAATCACAAATCAAATTGAGCACAGGTTGCTTAAAAAAGGTTTCCAATTCAATTTAATGGTTGTCGGCCATTCTGGCTTGGGTAAATCCACCTTAGTCAACACTTTATTTAACTCTGATTTGGTTGATACTGAAACCCACAAGAATGAAATCATTCCGCAAACCACTGAAATTAAAACTGTTTCTCATAATTTGATTGAAGACAGAGTTCAATTGAATATCAATTTGATTGACACACCTGGATTTGGTGATCAGATCAACAACAACAAAGTCTGGGAACCAATTATCAAATATATCAAAGAACAGTATTCTCAATATCTAAGAAAAGAATTGACTGCTCAAAGAGAAAGAAGAATCAAAGACACAAGAGTACACGCTTTAATATATTTTATTGAACCACATGCAACAAACGGGTTGACTGAATTAGATATCACAGTTTTGAAAAAACTATCGGACATTGTAAATGTCATCCCAGTTATTGCCAAAGCAGATACTCTGACTATTGATGAAAGAGACCAATTCAGATCAAGAATTCAACATGAATTCAACTCATTGAATTTGAGATTATATCCTTTTGATGATCACTACGATGATTTATCAGAAGAAGAATTGGAACTGAATTCTAAAATTAGATCAATCATTCCTTTTGCAATTGTAGGTTCCAATAACACCTATGAAAATAAAGAAGGTAAAATTGTAAGAGGAAGAAAAACTAGATCTGGAGACATCATTGAAGTTGAAAATTCTGCTCACTGTGAATTCGTATATCTAAGAGAATTTTTGATTAGAACACACTTACAGGATTTGATTGAATCAACAGCTATAGTTCATTATGAAACATTTAGAGCAAAACAATTAATTGCTTTGAAGGAAAACGCTAATAACAACAGACAGTCTCAACCATCTGTGTTTCAACGTTAATAAAAGGAAAAATACGTAAAATAAGATTAACACCAAAAATATATATATTTAACAAGGCAAGCAACAACGGTTCTTGAATTTGTCTTGTATTAATTATCATTTCATTTTGTCATATGTATTAACTGGATTATTCAAATAAAAAAAAACATATATATATATATGAATATTTAAAATGTCTTGAATTAAGTGTCTTGAGCATGAAATTTACTTTCTATTGTAGCTTTCTGAAGTGCTCCTGTGTAAATAAACATATGGCTTGTTGTTTAAACACCAACAACTAAAAGTTTTCTAAAGCTTACAAAATATTACATCCAACAGAAAGCACTTACAAGCATGCAAATTTGTTTTTCAGGATTTAAAAAAATTTACATAAGCATCTTAAAACACGTTGTTGTGCAAAAATACAATAACGTTTACTGTAAAGAATGCGATGCAAATTTTTGTAGTCACCTAATGCCTCTCTATGAATTTAGAGACAATAAGACAAAACTTTATCAATATATATTAGAACAAACTTTTTAATTCTGAACAGAAATGTTTACTTTGTTAAAACAATATATGATATATCGATGGAATTTTTGCAATTATCTAAACCAGACTTTTTTTGCGGTAGACAATCTGCTCCAAAACTCCTTCTTTCAACATTATTCTTTCTACTACATTTTAAATCTACCAACCAGCAAATCAATTATATGTAATAAATACTTCCTTTTCATATTCACAGCTAATAAATACTTCTAGACTCCTATCCCACAATTTCCCCCTTTAAAGCTGCAGGAACAAATTTCCAATCGTATTTTCTGTCAGTCGCTATTGAATGACTGCCGGGCAACTGACTTGTATTTGATAAAATACGAAACACAAAGTGTCAAAAGCACCTAATTAACCAAAACAGCGGCCACAAAAGCAATTGCTACCAAAATGTATTTAAGAAAGGAGGAAGATGTAAAAAATC
>JAJMDI010000238.1:0-13731 GCA_030573535.1 Hanseniaspora occidentalis var. citrica | reverse complement strand
TTTTTTTTCTTCAATATCAAATGAACATACTACACAAACAGACAAAATATCATTTTTAACGACAAACAAACAAAATATTTTTTTTATCTCTAGATAAGTCATGTGACACACAAACAACCGGGTAAATACACTTTTTAGAGTGTTGTCGGGTAACAATGTGTTAATAGTGAAATATTTAATTTCTTTTTTTTTTTTAACCATTTTATTCATTTCACACATAGGCAGAAAACGGAGAAAGACATTGAGCAAAAAAAAACCGAGGAGGGCAAAAAACATGGAATTGGGAACGAAGAAAAAAAAAAAAAAAAAATTTTTTGGTTTTTGTTGAGAGTATAAATACACAGAGGATGTTTTCACTATGTTTTTCACTATGTAATATTGGAAAATTTTTTCACTTTGATTTTATGTGGTGTTTTGAAGTAAATATTGAATATTAGACATACGATTCTAGTAATTATATATGAAGAACAGAAGAAGATAAAACCACACACATACCAATCAAATAATAAAAGTATGTTTGCTATATTATCAACAAACATAGGGTGTTATATGAGAGAATAGTAAACTGGTGAAATAACATTCAAGAGTATACACATACAACTATAAACCACAATGACAAATACACACGCTAACATCAAACATTTATACATTCAAAAAAAACACTATTAGACGTTTCTAAAAGAAGGAAGGGAAAGAATCAAGTTTTTATATTTAATGCTAAAACCTGCAACGAAAAGTAAGTCCCTTGTACTTCATGACGAAGTACGGGATTATTTCTTTTATATTTTGAGTACTTTGGTTTTTTTTTTTTTGAAAATCAATATCTCAAAGTATATTAGAGACATTACTCTTGTTACTTATGGACTTGATACCCGTTTTCTCCCTTTTTCAATATACCCTTTCAGTGTTTTTTTTCCTTTGATAAACAAGGGAAAAAGATTGAACGGTATTTGCCATGTTTGAATCTGTATACAGACACTCAAGCAAGGATTTCTTTTTTTGAAAATATAATAGGAAAATGTTTTTTTCGAATCTATAAATTTTCATGACAAGTGTGTGGAAGTTATATTGTAGTATGGATCTTTTTTTAGGTGTAGTTGGTTGTAATGTGTTCACTTTTATTGTTGTTATTTATCAATGATTACGTTCAAACATATAACAAATCAACAAATCATTAAAAAAATACATTTTCTACTAACTTTCATTGAATTAACAACCATAATAGATATGATCATTGATCTATAATATGATGGTTTGATATTCTTTACAAATTTTATAAACAGTGACTCGTTCTTCTGTTTTAGCCGATGCTTTAAATGCCATCAACAATGCCGAAAAAACCGGTAAAAGACAAGTTATCATTAGACCTTCCTCTAAAGTCATTGTCAAATTCTTACAAGTCATCCAAAAACATGGTATGTTTTAATTATTATATTTTATTTTATTTTGCTTTTTGTTTGTTTTGTTTTGTTTTGTTGGTTTAGCTATACAAGAAGATCATCAGATTATATGGAAATATTGAATTGAAATGGACTTCAGTGAACACGGCCCCTTTAGACACCCGGTTTGATAACTGGATGGTAATTCAAATTCTTTTTTAATATCGGATTCAATATATTACTGTCTTTTAAAAACCTCCGGAATATTGAGAAAGACGAATAGAAAAGAAGATTTACATTAAAGAGATGATTAATTTTATTGATTTGGTGTAGGTTTTTTGTTTCTGTTTTAATTTTGTGATTTACTTACACTGTGTTGATCTTTAAAATTTTTTTTTTATTCCGTGATCTCCATTGTTTATATAAACTCATACATTTTCTGTTCCCTGATTCATTCATTTTTTTTTTTTTTGACATCAAAGTATATTCCATATTTCAGATGATTTACTGTGTGTTGTATCTTTATCATAAAAACAAACAAAAGAACAACATTACCAATTATCAGTTGTGTTCTTTAGGTTACTAACAATATTTCTTTTAATATTTTTATTATTTTGCGTTTTATTAATTTCGATTAATATCGGCAGTCAATATTGATATATTTTAATTTTTAGTTTAGGTTACATTGGTGAATTTGAATACATTGATGACCACAGATCCGGTAAAATTGTTGTCCAATTGAACGGGAGATTGAACAAATGTGGTGTTATCTCTCCAAGATTCAACGTCAAAATCTCTGAAATTGAAAAATGGACTGACAACTTGTTGCCAGCCAGACAATTTGGTTACGTTATCTTGACTACTTCTGCTGGTATCATGGACCACGAAGAAGCTAGAAGAAAACACGTTTCTGGTAAAATTTTAGGTTTTGTTTATTAGATTAGTTATTTTTTATAGTAGATATGTTTATATATATAAAATATAATAATTTAATTTTAATAATTTAGTGAGAATATACGTTTAAAATGTTGTCTAATGTCTATATATAAGATTATCTCTCGTAACGAGGTGAAAAGTCAGTAGAAAGATTTAGTAACCTGGTTTCTAATTGTTGCACGGAAGAAGATGATGAATCTTCAGAAGAATCTTGAGTCAAGGACGGTGATGGTGTATCAGGTTCGTTGGTTGTAGTAGTGGAAGTTGTTGTAAAATTTGTGTTGTGTGCGGCCATGTTGTCAATGTCGTAAAACGTGTGTTCGTATGAGGGAACGTTGTTGATATTCTTTAATGTGTGTTCGTCCAAAGGTTTTGCTCCAGGAAGACCATCTGTGCTGTTGAACACCTGGTGACTTACCCCGTATGCAGTCTCACCGTCAAGAACACTGTCCGAGTGTCTCTCAGTGTATGCTGGTGGCACACGAAACTCCTCTTGTGGGAAGTACCTGATCAAGTTTTCGTTTTCTCTTTGTAACTCAGAAGTTTCATCGTCAAAAGTAGACACATTGGCAGTGGGTCTTGGTGGCTGCTCTAGTTTTTTGAAAAAAGGTGTAATTTCATTAGGTCTGAAATGGATTTTTTTCATCTTGTCCAACACAACTTTCCTTGTTTGAATAGGAACATACGGGGAGACATACACCAAGAGAGGCATTTTACAATTGATCTCTGTGATTTTGTTGGCAGGACTCATCAAGGATATTTGAATTTTCAACTTGTGTCTCACCAATATCAGTTTTTTGTTTGAGCAATCAGTATTGTTTTTCTCCATCACAGAACAGTCCTGGGTGATTTGTTTCAAGTTTTTAGGAATTTTGATTATACTCCGTATATGCACGTCACCTAGTAGTTTCCCCGTTACCGCCTCTATGCTCTGGATGTTTTGGAATTTCTGCATGGTCAGTTTCAAAACACTCTGCTCTTCTTCAAATATTTGATCGTGTTGGTCGGTCACTGCATAAAACTGTATTAGCTGCGCAGTGACCTTAAGAAGTTTATAGTTTTTCTGAAACGGGAAAAGCTTGATTGATATTGGCGTTTCACCTCCAATGGGGATAGCCCTACTGGGAAGCCTGATTTCATATTGCAATTTTTCTTCAAAAGATTGTCCCACATACAAATTTTCATGAATAGCCCAATTGTTGACTTTTAAAGTTTTGAATACACGAACGTACTTGGCATGTCTGATCTTCCCCTTGTCCAAAGAGTCAATAGTTGCCTGCATAGTATACAACACACTACCACTCTGCAAACCTTCCACTGTTTCCGGGATCATTGCATTGTTTGGGATCTCAATCGAAAAGGGGATCATATAGTTCCCTGCGTCTAAAGAATAAAAGTCAATGACCGTGTTTTCATCTTCATTGCCATTCTGAATGTCTGCAATATTATCACCGGGCTTTATTACTTTCACAATTTTCCTTTTGAACCCATTGATGTTTTCATTATATGTTTGTCCAGCAAACTTCCCAGAGTTATTACTCCCAGAAAAATAATAGTAGTCTAAACCCAATTTTTTGATAATACTAGGTGCAGAGGAGGAAGATTTCAGCAAGGGCTTATTAGCCAAGTCTGTGTTATGAGTACGTATTACAGGAACCGACAAACCCTGACTAGAACCCCCCAGTTGATTGGGCGTGTTTGACGAATCAGACGTGTTACTGTTTGAGCTCGCCAAACTGTCACTACTCATAGTTGGACGTAAACCAGTATCGTTATTACTAGAAAGCGTATTACGTCTCTTTTTCTTTGGATTCGCTAAATCAACCACCGTACCCTGACTACTAGCTAGGATATTTGGCCAGGAACTCTCAAAAATAGGCCTAGATTCTTTGATAATAGTTGTATACCCTTGTTTACCAGCAGTCTGGATAAAGTCCAACTTAAAGTTCCCAACCAAATCCAAGGATATCTGCTTGATATTCATTGGTTTAACAAGAGACACCACTACATACCCTGATAGAAAAACTTTGTTTTCTTCAAACTCGTCTTCAGGAATAATTATCATGTCTTTGTAGTTTGTATTAAGTCTCACATCAAAATACGATGGGTTCTGTGTACTAGTTGCAGAAAACGAGACCCCTGGAATTGGTGAACTATTGGATCCAGACACGTTGTAAGTGGTGATACTGCTGGAACCTTCCAAGCGGCCATTTTTTTTGTTTTGATCACGCTTCCGAGTGGATGCCCTTGGATTGTTTTCTCGACTAGCTATTAAATTGATTTCTTTGGAGTTATCAACATGAGTATATGTCTTATTGTTATTCCCAGCACCAAGAAGGAACATTATCGCTTGTTGAGATTTTGTTTATTAATTCTGTTAGCAATAAGTAACGAATTTCTTAAATGTTTTCATCAATAACAGTACAACAAATTCAACAATTAGTGATAATCATCGAGTAAGGAGTCGTTTATTTACAAATTTCAACTGATGTGCATGTGAAAACAACCAAACAAAGCAGTTTTTGATCTTTGCACGTGTCATGTGAGGAACAAAAGAAGCTGTAGAATTTTAATAATCCGGGTATTGAAAAGTTTTTTTTATAAAATCGATAATTTTGACTCATTTCTGGAATTGACACATATCGATCCTGCAAAGATGAGAATAACTAACAAATAATCATCATCACAGACAACTAAAAAGTGAATAACTAATCATAAAACAAATGCTTTCAGTGTCAGAACAATTTTCAGTCTTTCCAATCGATCTTTGGGTGGATCACATTCTTCCGATTTTGCCGTTGCAAACAATTGTTTCCGTTACAACCAGTTTAAATAAAAAATCACGCGATGAGTTTTCGAAATACAAAGAAACTATCTGGGAAAAATATATTGACCAGCAGCACCCATACTTGAAGGCTATCACGAGAGCGTGTGAAAAGTTTGGAACAGGTGATGGTGATTTGTCATGGTTTGAATACATCAAATACTGCCAGGACGTATCTAAGGACATAGAATATGACGGATCTGAAGTCACCGGGAACCAAGGTCTAAGGCAAGGATATAGACTTGCTTATAAAATAGGAAGATCGCATTACATACTAAAGATGGATAAAACTAGATTGCAAGCAAGTGCTTTGCACGAACTTAGAGCCAACACGTTTAAACTGAAATCATCGGACTATAAATATTTTATAGACAGGGAAACTAAAAAATTAAAAGACCAAGATGTGTTTAATACTTACGGTATATTTATCAGTATGTTTGACCCTGCATTTTCAGCACTGTATATTGACGCCTCTAGGAAGTTGAAAAGTATCACAAAGTTTGTTGAGGCAAAGCTTCGAGAACAGGCTGCCCATACCACACAGGAAAGTGTCGACTCCGGTATTGACTTAGTATTAAATATGTTTAATCAGGGTTTGAAAAATATTAATTTGGCTTTTCGCGAGCTAAGGAAAACTGAAAGAGAATGTTGTGCTCTAAGATATATTATGCGCTTGGAGAAGGTGTCAACTTTTGAAGATTTCGACAGCGCGTTTGTTGTGTTGAGCGAGCTGCTAAACAGACTTGGGTATCAAGTCAATACCAACATGTTGGTAGGGACCAAAAGAAGAGAAGGGGAGGTCAGCAATACTTTTGTTTTTCAGTTATTAGGTGACAGCTCTGTTTGCTACTACGTTAGCTTAAATCGATCTGGATTCTATCATGGGAGTTTTGACTCAAATGATATTCCAGAATGGTACTCTTATGGCTTGGAGCGTCACTCAGATGCGTCAAATTTCTTGATTCAGCATTTTATTGATGCATTAATCCCGTCATCATTTTTCGATATGTATGAGTCTACTCAAGATTTTGAGAGGTATAATGTCAATGAGTTTTTCATCAAATCAAGAAACAACATTTTTTCAACTCTTCATCAAAACCAATATGGGCTTTTATCTTTCCCGCCTTTGAGTATGACCACTCCTGTAAGAATGCACTTTGGCTTTGAAATAGCAGAGGAGACTGGGCAATTTGCTATAACTTCTAAAAACATTGCTGTTATCATTGGACGTGATGAAGATGATGGTAGCTATTTTTGTTTAAGTATGTTGAATGAAGTGTTCATAGAGGATTCTGCCAATATTATTTTTAAAAATCGATTTGATGATGAAAGAATCAAAGTTTTGCGGGGTGTTTTTAAATACAACACCTATATTGGTGGGTATTTTGGGTCTTTCGAAGATGGAAAGTATATTGGCTATACACGTTGAGTACAAATAGAGTGGACCTGGGTTGGTATCAATTTTTTGATCTTCTAAAAAGGATAGATACTCATAATTTTATTTTCATGTATTTATTTATCGTATATTGTGCATTTAATCGAATCAAAAAACTTTAAAAATAAGTTATGCTGTTATATCGCACAACATAAGGAAACATTGTGTTTTAGGGGTGTTCTCCTCTCTTAGTGGTTTTCTCAAGTGAAATTAAATTTCCACCTACAAACGATCTTTTGTGAAAGGAGTGAGCGGCTTTTTGGCAATGTTTTTTTCAGACACATAGTAATAGTAAAACGATAAGGATATTTAATTACTATAAAAACCTGATGATGATTAAACACACGTTGGTCAATTATTTTTGAACTAGAATGAAACTCCAACAACCAAAGACTAATATGCTTTCTGCTTCTGATCATACACTCAAACTTCCAACTCATCTTTGGGTTGATTACATTCTTCCAATCCTTCCATTGAGAACGGTTGTTACCATTACTACCAGCTTGAACAAGAAGTCAAGGGATGAGTTTGCAAAACACAAAGAAGATATTTGGGAAAAATACATTGACACTCAACACCCATACTTGAAGGCTATCACCACAGCTTGTAGTTATTTTGGAGAAGGAGAGGGTGATTTGTCATGGTTTGACTACATCAGATATTGTCAGGACTTGTCGATGGGGATAGAATGTTTTGGATTTCATGGAGAAATCAAAGGATTGAAACAGGGGTATAGACTTGCCTATAATATCGGAAGATCGCATTATATTTTATTCAATAATGACATGAATAATCAGACAAATGGTTTAGATAACCTAGAAATGAACATGAATACGTTAATTCCGGGCGACGCCAGATATTTTATTGAACTGCCATCTGGCAGGGTGAAATACCAAGATATCTTCAACTCCTTGATTGTTTTTTTGAATATGTTCAATCCAGCTTTTGCCTCTTTGTACAGGGATGTTAGAAAGGAATTAAAAACATTAATAAAATGAATCAAGTATGAGATTAATGCTCATGTGTTTATTAAGACAGAGGATAAAGTGAAATACGTTATCCAGTTTATTATAGATATATTCAACTGCGGATATATGATGAGCGAATTTGGTGAATTGGAAAGTTTTGAAGCGAAAAGACACTGCTCTGCTTTGAGGTATTTTATGCGTTTTGAAGAAATATCAACATCAAGACAATTGCACGATTCGTTTATTGTCTTGTGTGAGTTGCTAAATCAAATGGGATATCCAATTGATATCCACTCTGCCCATGGTAGCTTGAATAAAGAAGACGATCATGAATATGGATTCACATTTTCATTAGTGGAGGATAAAACTGTGTTTTATCATATTGGAATGGATGACCTTGGGTTCTATGAAAATAAATATTCTCTTAACGACAAAAAACGTCCTGCATGGTTTCAAGACGGATACTTTTGGGATGATGAGTCGGAGGAAAGAGTATGCAGTCTTGAAAGGTACTTATATCCAGTCCTCCAATTTAAGCTTTTTTTCCCTTATAAAAGAGAGGAAAAGAATCTTTTTGAAGAGTATTTTATGAGGAGGGGACAAAAAAGAATTTTAGATTTTGTTAAAAAGAACCAGTACGGTGCTTTGTCTTTTCCACCTAATATTCTTCACCATTTTGCAGGTATTGAATTACAGGTACTTCATCCATTATATCTTGGAGAATTTGTAAACACGTCAATGAGCATTGCCGTGGTTCTTGGATACGATGAAGAGGACGGCGACTTTTATTGTTTGAGCATGCTGAATGAAATCTTTACTGAACACGAGGACGATGTAATTGTGAACTTCAAGTTTAGTGATGAGGAAATCAAAGGATTGCAAGGTATTTTCAAATACCAGACCCAAATTGGTAGGTTCTTCACGTCTTTTGAAAACGGTAAATATGTTGGGTTCAAGCGCATGATAGAAATTTAATATTATATGTAATCATTTTTTTTATATTGTGTTAAATAGTTATAAACTCCATAATTTTTTCTCTTAAACCTGTGTGGTGTTCTTCAGGAGTTTTTTGCAATCATACTGATTTCTTGAAGTGAAATCTCCGCCTTCGAACGGTCTTATGTGAAGAAAAGTACACGGATTTTTCGTGATGTTTTTTTTTCAAGGCTTAGTAAAGCAATAATAAGCTATGAAAAAAGCGATAACTGTTGAAAAAGCGTGCAATCAAACACATCTCTTGTTCAATTATTATCTAACTAAAGGAAACAAATTGAAGCCAAGAACTGATATCATGCTTTCAACTTTAGATCATGCACTGAAACTTCCGACTCATTTTTGGGTTGATCACATACTTCCAACCCTTCCATTGACAACTGTTCTTTGTGTGACAACGCGTTTGGACAAGCGGTCAAGAGATGACTTTTCAAAACATAAAGAAGCTATTTGGAAAAACTTCATCAAACAACAACACCCGTACTTGAAGGCTATTGCCAGAGCTTGTAGTAATTTTGGAAGAGGTTCGGGTGAGTTTTCGTGGTTTGAATACATCAAGTACTGTCAGGACTTGTCAACTAAAATAGAGTATACAGGAGCTGCTGATGTAGACGGTAAAGGTTTGAGACAGGGCTATAAGCTTGCCTACAACGTTGGTAGAGCACATTATATTTTATACACAGATAACATGTACTATCAGATAAACGCTTTGGTTGAACTGAAAATAAACTCGGGGAGACTAGAGAGACGCGATGCTGACTATTTCGTTCATTACCCATCTGACAGACTCAAACATCAAGATGTTTTCAACACTTTGATCGTATTTATGAATATGTTTGATCCAGCGTTTGCTCATTTGTACATGGATGTACAGAAAAAATTGAAATCATTAATCCAACAAGTCAAATCTCAGATCCTGGAACTAGGCTTAGTAAATACAGAAGAGATAGTGGAATACATTATAAAATTTATTTTAGTTATGTTTAATGAAGGATTTAAAAACTGGTCAAATAGTAAATTTTTTTACTTTGAAAAACGAAGACTTTGCACTGCTTTGAGGTATTTTATGCGTTTTGAAAAAATAACAACATCAGGACGGTTGCACAATTCTTTTCTTGTGTTGTGCGAAATGTTGAATAAAATGGGCTATCCAGTTGATATTCACTCAGCAATGGGTAGCTTTAATGAGGAGGAAGGTGTTGGAAATAGGTTTATATTTTCTCTAATGGGGGATAAGACTACTATTTATCATATTGATTCAAATCAAAACGGCTTCTCTCAAGGTAAATTTTCTCTCATTGGAAAAAAACGCCCTATATGGTTTCAAGACGAATATTATTCGGACGATGAATCAGAGGAAGCACTTTATGATTTTGCAAGTCTTTTAAATGCAGAAGAGTTATTTGGCGAGTTCTCTGAGTACGAAGAATACGAAAGGGACGAGTTTGGAACGTATGTGATGAAAGCGGGAGAAAGAAAAATTTTAAGTTTTGTTGCAGAAAATGAGTACGGCATATTATCGTTCCCAGGCAACGTTTTAGATATAAGTTCATGTATGAACTTTGATCACATAGTTAAACATAAAAATCTTGGGAAATTTGCACGCACGAAGTTGTGGGGTCTTGCCGTCATCGTGGGATTTAACATATATGACTTTCACTATTTTTTTTTGAGTATGGATAATGAAATTTTTACGGAGCACATGGACGATGTAGACTTAAACTTGAAGTTTAGTGATGAAGAACTAAAAGGATTGCGGAGTGTTTTCAAATACCAGACCTATATAGGTGAGTTTTTTGAGTCTTTTGAGAATGGTAAATATACTGGGTATCAATATGAGTTGGATGAATGTGATGTGTAGATTGCAAATATATATCTATATACTTAGATAGGGTACAACATAAAATGTCTTGAAAAATGGGACCTCCGATTTCCGGCCCTTTGCTTTGAGTGTGTGCGGTTGACAAAATCCCGGAGCGATGTAACTTTTTTTTCGACTTCGAGATAGAAAAATATTTTCCCATCTTTTCAGAAAGAACTTGACCTCTATTGTTAATACTATAGACACAAGACAGAGCAAGAAGAACCAAAGATGCTAAGAACACAGTTGCACGCATCAGCAAGACAAAGTTTATGGAAAACACTAGTTAGAACGAGTACGCGGGCTGCGTCCAACCAAGCCACAAGTACATCACACACCAGCGCGAAAGTGTTGGGGATCGACTTGGGGACGACCAACAGTGCGATTGCGTACCACAACCCTCACTCCCACACGACTGAGATTATCGAGAACGAGTTTGGCAAGCGGACGACACCCTCGATTGTGAGCTACTTGCCCTCCCCGGCGGCCCACGGCACAACCACGCCACAGTGGGACGTCGTTGTAGGGGAGCCAGCAAGAAGACAGCAAGCGCTACACCCGAAGAGCACGTTCCACTCGACGAAAAGATTCATTGGCCGGACATACAAGGACGTGGTGGACTCTGGAGACTTGGGTGGTGACGCACAGCATGCACATCACGCACAGGTTCAGTACGCGGTGGCCCCGCTTCCCTCTGGCGAGTGTGGGTTCGGGGTCCCTGTTTCCTCGAAAAGTGCACCCTCTGTGTTGAAGTCGCCGAGCGAGGTGGGCAGCGAGGTGTTGAAGTACTTGTTGCAGCAGGCGAAGAACCACTTCTCGGCGGGTGGACCTCCGAGTGCCGAGAAGCTAGACAAGTGCGTGATCACGGTGCCAGCGTACTTCAACGACCAGCAGAGACAGGCGACAAAGCACGCGGGCCACCTTGCAGGGCTGAAGGTGTTGCGTGTGATCAACGAGCCCACAGCGGCGGCGTTGGCGTTTGGGGCCGGCCACACCCACACGGGCGGCAAGGCCGAGAACGGGGTCATTGCCGTGTACGACTTGGGCGGGGGCACCTTTGACGTGAGTGTGTTGGACATCGAGGACGGTGTTTTTGAAGTGCGCAGCACGAACGGGGACACGTACTTGGGTGGGGACGACTTTGACCGTTTACTCGTGGACCATGTTGTTGGCGAGTTTGTCCAAAGTGCTGGAGTCACCCGCGAGGCCGTGTATGGCGATGCCAAGTTGATGCAGCGGATCCAGCGTGCTTGTGAAGAGTGCAAGATCGAGCTTAGCCACAAACCGGAGTCCTCTGTAGACATCCCGTTTGCCCTTGGCGGGAAACACCACATCCATGTTCCTGTGACTGAGCCGCAGTTGGACGCGATGTCGATGCCGTTGATCGAGAAGACGTTGAAGTGTGTGTTGAAAGCCATCCGGGACTCTGACTTGGACATCACCAGTGACATTGACGAGGTGTTGTTTGTTGGCGGGATGACGCGTATGCCGCGTATCCGCACTGAGGTTGCCAAACTATTCAACCCTCCTACTTCTACTTCTACTTCTACGTCTAACTCTCACACGACAAAGATGAACCATAGTATCAATCCTGACGAGAGTGTGGCCATTGGCGCTGCGATCCAGGGCGCTATTCTAAGTGGTGAGATCAGGGACGTGTTGTTGTTGGACGTGATCCCGTTGACACTTGGGATAGAGACCTATGGCGGTGTTTTCGCTCCCTTGGTTCCTAGAAACACGACCATCCCTATCAAAGTGAAAGAGTTGTTCAGTACCGGAGTAGACGGCCAAACGGGAGTAGACATCAAGATTTTCCAGGGGGAAAGATCCATGTGCGCGTACAACCAGCTTATCGGCGACTTCAAGTTGTCTGGGATCCCACCGATGAAGAAGGGTGAGCCGCAGATCGAGGTTACTTTTGAAGTGGACGCAGACGGGATCATCAACGTGAGTGCGAAAGAGCGCACCAGTGGCATAGCGATGGAAATCAGCTGTGTCTCCAAGGAACTATTTGGCGTGGACTCCCAAGTGTTGGAAAACATCCTTGAGGAGAGCGCAAAGAACAAGGAACAAGACACCAAGTTGAAAACAAGCATCGAGATGTTGACCAAGTTGGAGATCGTCAACACCGACTGCCTAAGACTCTTGGCGTCGGACTACTTGAAACCAACACTTGAGCACTCCAACTCTACAGAGACAATCCAGAAGAGACTTGCCGAGACGCAAGAACAAATCAGGTACTTGAAAGAGTTGTTTGCGAAGACAACAGACCCGGACAGCGTCTCTGTGTTTGTTTCCTTCGACATGGACAGTTTGAGACAGGAGGTCATGGCTGTGCAGCAGTCCTTGTTTGAACTCATCAAGAAGGCAAACGACTCTCTTCCCTCCTCTTCTTGAGTTTCATGTGTGTGTAATGACGTACACTACCATATAAGAGACACTCTCCTTCCCTGTATATACTGTATATATCTTTTTTAAAACTCCGCTTATCCCTCCTGTTTCTTCCTCTCTTCCCTTATCTCTCTCCCTATAGGTCTCTCTTTTGTACCTGCAGAAAAAGCCAATTTCAAATTCGGATTAATTCAGCACCTCATTCTGACTGTGAATCTACGCAACGTTCTTATTGGTTCTCCTTGAACATTGTCTGTCTGTCTGTCTGTCTGTCTGTAAGGAATCATTCAAAAAAAAAAAAAAAAAAAAAATGTTTTTTCTTCATTTTATTACAGTGAAACAGTGAGACAAGAAAAAATTAAATGTGGGGGGATAAATTACTTAGTTGGTCTGCCTCCTGGTCTGGGTGTGTATCTTGTTTTTAAGAATACCTTCTCGGAAAAGTTATTCTCTTTATGAAGAGAGAACCGAGAGACAATCGAGAGAGAGAGAGAGACGAGAGAGTATATAAAGGAAGATTGTTGTTGATACTTGAAGTTGATGATATGATGATTCCAAGATGTCTTGTTCTCGTTGGTTGTCTTTTTAGTCCTGTAAAGGAAATAAACACTCTTCTGGTTAGTCTCAGAGCAAGTGCAGAGTAAAAGTCAGGATAATTAATTTTTGTTTTTAAATTTTTTGTTTCCCTGTGATTTGTTTCTTTTTTTTTTTGTTTTTCCAGTTTTTGTAAGATTTGGGGCTTGGTTGTTTTTCAAAAGGCCCTGAAGAGATCTAGATAGAGAGTGTACCTCTTCGAGAAAACGAGTCAGTCGAACAGATAACAGAGAAAAGTAGACACATGATCAAACAGCAGATGTTGCAGAACCCGCAGACCCAGGCGTGCGCGCTGGAAGAGACGAAGGTCGGGAGTACGAAGCCGAGCGAGACGCTGCGCGAGGAGAAGA
>JAJMDI010000237.1:0-13774 GCA_030573535.1 Hanseniaspora occidentalis var. citrica | reverse complement strand
ACCCCTAGGTTCTATATACATAACATAAAAACATAATCAAAAGAAAGAACCAAAGCAAAGCAAAACGAATATGGGAGAGCCACTATCTCTGAATCTCTCAAGAAGGCCCAACACTTCTAATACTATTAAATTTGGGACGGAGTCTGTAGGAAAACAAAATGGGACACGCTCTACCGCCAGACCACAGCTTTCTTTGAACACTAATGCAAGACTGAGGTCAGGTCACAACACAGGGAATGGTATGCACATCCAGAGTAATACACTTACTCTGGGAAATGTGAATTCTGCAAATATAACTATTGGGAAACCTAAGCAGCAATATCAAATGAACATAAGCGGTATCAAATCTAAATCAATACACGTATCTGACACTCACCAGGCAGAAACAAGTTCTTCGAAGGAAGAAATAGAATCTTCTCATCAAAAAAAGAATAGATCTTATGAGTTTGAATTATTTTACCATGACTCTAGATATTCAAGCGATCCTTTATACCTTGATGTGTCGGCTATTCCAGGTGCTAAGAATGGTGATTTGGCAGTTCTAAAGACTTATCATAATAAAAGCGGTCCCGACGGCTCAAAAAAAACAGTGGCTTCGTCATTATCTCATTCCAAGACAAAAACTCCAACTTCACTAATGGCGAGTGCTCAAGGCCCACAAAAAACTCAAACCGTACAGGCTGATAAAAAAATTTATTTTATTTTAAAAGATTTTCCTGAGAATATGAAGAGAAGAACAACAAAAACTCACATATCCATGTTATATGGCGATTTACAAAAGGCTGTTGATATTCCAAATAGAAGCGTTGTTTACATTAAATTAAAGGACAAACAGGAGTCGCAGGTTGACTTGGTTGAGTTGAACGTCAAGGATTGTAATGTAAACAGAGGTGATATGTGGTTGATGATGAACAATTTGCATGATACCTGCGTGTTCACAAACCAAAGATTAGACTTTGCAAACTCACTAAGATTTTCTGTTTCTGGTATATATTCTAATGGTAAAAAGATTCTAAGTGGTTATATTGGAGAGCGAACAAAGATCATCGTGAGATCTGAATCAGCAAGACTTGTATTTATCATCCAAATTACCGAGGAAATGTGGCATTTTGAAGAAGATGGTGAAATAATGTTTCATAAAGTAGTTAATAGTTTATTTCCAAAAATTATTAAAAAATGGAAAAAAATAGGAACCCATCACAATATTACTATAGCTTTTTCTGCGAATGTAAATATGTCGAGTTCCAATATGAGGGACTTAAAACCAGGGAAAAAACAACTAAATTCAAAAGATTACTATCGTATTGTTGTTGATCAAATAAACATTGCTCATTGGCGAACCATCATGGAGACTTTAAGAAAGGAGTTCACAAGGTTTAAAAAAGATTTGCTAAATGTGCACAACGAACATGATTCAACAGCCAAAATCCAGGGGAAACTCTCACCAACAGTGAAAACAAATCTTTTGGAATCAGTAAATTTAGCTACAACTTTGTTGCTAAACCCATTTAGGCAAGTCGATTTGAGACACACAACGACCCATGTCATTATAATAAGTCCCGGAACTGGTTTATTTGACGTAGACTATGATTTATTGAAGCTAACTACCAAAAAATTACTATCTTTGGAGGTTACCATGGATATCATTTGTTTGTCCAGTCCGCCTTTGCACATCGTGCCCTTGTTTAGGTACCGTGATTACTCAGATAATTTACATTACTGTATTCCTACATGGTTGAGTATATCGTTCTGGAAGGAAACAAATAAAAAGCAAGGAGCTTGGCAACCTAGCTGCAAGATTTATGATTTGCAAATGATGGGTGTTACAGAAAACGAAGTAAAAGAAGGTTTAAGTATTGATTGCTTATCACCTTTTTCTGCAACTAAAAACTTGAACGAGTTTATTGAAAGCTACGATCAGAACGTTTTTACAAACGATATCTGGAACAATTCAACAAATCGTACACTTTCGTTCTCAACAGAAATCGAGAAAAAAATAGATAGTATATACAAAGTTTCACACGATTCAAACAAAGGAACATCAAATTTTACATGGCAACTTCCAAAATCTGGAAGTCCAACAATGGACAATGTTCAAATACCTCAAATTTTTGCAGATTCACAAAGTCAGCAATTCAACAGTGCAAATGCCGATATAAACACGAAATTATTACTCAAAACACAGTCCTCAATAGATTCTTTACAACAGGTTGTTAAATCTGCGAAGCAGAAACAATCAGAACTGCCTATTCCAAAATTTGCACAAAAATTGGTGTCCACCTTGTTTAAAACATCAATTCCAGAGTTACAAAGAGATGAAAGATCTAATTCAGCTGAGACGAAACCAGCATTTTTGTCGTCAAAAGACAGTATTACTGACTCTGTTCAAACTTTCTCAAGCCCAACTGTAAGTATTTCGCCTGAGAAGATAGAAAAGTTAAAGAAGTTAAACAAACTTTCAATACCTTTGACCTCAGTTGTCAATGACGATTTAGAGTCTATTTTAGAAACAGAAACAGCACCAAAGACATGGGATGGCGTAAACAAAACTGTAGTTTCTAACACAAATAATTTAAAATTAAAGCATTTTATAGGTTATGATTCATGGATAGAAATAGAAAACCCATCCACACCATTTGATGCGGAATTGGCAACTGAATTAATTCCTGCTAGGTGGAAAGACGTTTATCCAAAGTATATTCCAAAAAGATACAGTAAATGGAGATCTTTCACTACTCCAGCAGATTTGCCTGTCACAACCGGATTGTTTCCAAGCATTGAAGAGTTTGAAGAGATGTACGAGTTAAGAAATCATTCTGTCACAGCCAATCCAGATAAATCACTTATTATACCTAATTCGTTTGAACTTTTAAGAAATATCATATATGTCAGACTTTTATGTGGGTTCCAAATATGCACTAGCAATAAAGTGAAGAAAATTGAAAAATCTGTTGCTGGGGCTAATACTAAGACTGCAATTAATTTACAATTTGATAATTATCTTAACAAGGCAATGTACTTAGCTATGGACGACGAAATACATAGGGTTTGCTGTAACGACGATGGGGTTATAGAAATCAGACAATATACTAGGAAACAAAGTAAGCAGCATATTGATTTGGTGAGTAGTTATTTACCTATGATTAAGACCAGGTATGAAAATGATTACAGAGTAAGTGATGTGGATCCTTTGAACTCACATAGAGATAAAAGCAATTGGAATCAGGTAGATCAATATTTAGCGGGATATGGTGAAAATATACCTGAAGAGAGCAAAAAAAGATTTAAGTCCAAATTTGTTCTTCTCAGCTCTGATATCCCTGAAAACTCATTTCCTATTTCAAACAAAGAAGTTCTTAGTGATGAAGAAATCAGATTAGAAGGATTAAGGAAGTTAATCTCGTTAATTTATAGATCTAGAGCTAGGAGTCTAAATGAAAAGAAAAATTCAAGAAAAGAAGAAATTTTACCTGAAATTTTTTTTTACACGGGTAGTCTGAATAAGTTTATTGAAGACCAAGAAGAAATGTTGACACACCATCTGGGAACTTCCGATAAAAGCTCCGATTTAGAAGGGTTGAAATTTTCTAAAGACACAAGTTTGGAGTCAATATCTTATGAATTGCAATGTGGGAAAAACAAGATAGATTTAGTAACCAGAAGATGGCATTGGAACAAATATGAAAATTGTTTTATTGGTTCCTTGCTTGTGAATTGGTTATTAGAGCATTTTGATGATATAGAAATGCGTGAGGATGCTGTTGCATTTGGTGAGGAGTTAATGAAAAGTGGTTTATTCATTCATGTTTTGGACAGTCATAGATTTTTAGATGGCCATTATTTTTATCAAATTAGTCCTCAATATTTAGTTGATTATAGCTTGGAACCATTAGGGGATGATGAGGCTAGCATCACATCTTCACAAAAAATTGGGAGACAAAGATCTTCGACTGTCAGTAACAAGTCAATTACCACTAAGCAAAGTGTGACATTTACCCCACTAACGACAATTAAATCTTTATTGACGAGTGAAGATAGTCATCATATTGATATGGAAATTGATAACATTGATACTTCAGATGTAATAACTGTCAAACACGAAAAACCTTTAATAATGTTAAGCTCTAAGGTGGTTATAGACTTGAATCCTAGCAACAAGGAGAACAAACGAGAAGTAGTAACTGTTCATTTTGACAAAGTTCACAATCCACTACATTGTTTCCATATTAGGTTAGAATGGTTAAGTACCTCACCAAAGTTAGTCGATGATTTGATAAATAGTTGGTCTAGAGTTTCAGAACGGTATGGATTGAAGTTAGTGGAGATTCCCTGGAAGGAGTTATGCGTTATGCCTTCGATCAACCCGTTTTATTCTCACGTGGACATTAAGTTAGCAATCAATCCATGGACAGACGCCGAATTTATGCACGAAAAAGCATTGGTTGCTAACAAATTTTATTATCACACTTATTTGTTAGAGCATTCAGGTTTTTTGTTAGATAACCGGGGAGCCAAATTTGTTGATAGTGCCCCTCAAAAATTTGAAATTGTTTATTCTTGGGGTAAACAATCTTTCAGATTAATTCAATATATTCACAAGACCGGTGCATACATTGCAGAAATTCGTGAGAATGGTGATTTATTTTTAGCTCCTAACAATATTCATTTATCAAGAGTTAATATTAGCACCAATGCCTCAACTGCAGATGCTTCGAGATTTTTCTTGGATTCTCAAAAAATTATGCTGCAATTTAAAAAGACTTGTTTAGATTATGATTCTTTGAGATCGGTTTTCCAATCTGCCAAAGAAAATCTTTTAAATTCCAGCGTTGAATAGGCAATGCAATTTTTAAATTTTTTAAATATATAAAAGTAGTCATATATAGTGGAGAACTAACGATATGGATGAAAATTATAATCTTTGAGCAATCTTGATAACATCACTTAAAACACCAGCAGCAGTAACACCGGCACCAGCACCAGCACCTTGAACGACAACTGGGTTGCTGTATCTCTTAGTTTTGAAGGAAATGACGTTATCAGAACCTTTCAAACCAGCAAATGGATGAGAATAATCGTATTTAGCGATACCGACAGAAACTTTGTTTGTTTTGACATCGACTTGGCCAATAAATCTCAAAACTTTGTTTTCAGAAGCTGCTTCGTCTTTCAATTTTTTCATGTCTTGATCATATTGTGGCAATTTTTCCATATATTCTTGAGCAGAAGAAACGGTTTCCAATGGAACTGGAATCAAAGATTCAACCGGGAAAGAAGTTGGTGATTCAATTTTCAAACCACTGATTCTGGCTAAGATAGTAACTTTTCTAGCGACGTCTAAACCGTTCAAGTCATCTCTTGGATCTGGTTCAGTGTACCCTAACTCTTTAGCAACTTTGACAACTTCAGAAAAGTTGACGTCGTTTTTTGCGATAGTAGAGTATTCATTGAAAATGTAAGATAGAGTACCGGAGAAAATACCTTCGATCTTTTCAACTTCGTCACCAGTTTCAATCAATTCTTTCAAAAAGTTGACAACAGGTAAACCTGCGCCAACAGTGGCTTCATGGTAAACTAAACCATCTTTTGGATTGTTGGTAAACAATTTTTCCCACAAAGCCAGACCGGAAGAGAAAGCTTTTTTGTTTGGAGTAGCAATAGAGATACCATTGGAAACAAAATCAGGGTATGAATAGGCCCAATCTTCATTGGAAGTGTTATCGACGACAATGGATGGCAAAGGAGAATTTTTCAAGTAAGCCAATAATTCTTTAGGAGACAAAGATTTTTGTTCGACTTTTTCTTCAACATATTCTCTCCAGTTGGAAGTAGAGATTGGCAATGGAGAATAATCAGCCGAAACAATGGAAGTTTTGTATTTTAAAATAGCAACGACGTTGTAAGAAATATTAGATTTGACGGCTAACAATTGGTCAATGAAAGCAGACCCAACGACACCAGTACCGATAACGGCAACATTAACAGATTTAGACATTTTTGATTTGGTTTTCTATGCAAATTTGAGATCTCCTTCTATATGGTTTTTTTTTGCTTTTTCATTTAATACAATTGCTATTAAGAATTAAGGCATATAATATATACAAGTTTATAATGTCTGAATTGAACGACTAGATCATACGAATGTGCCGAGCGTTTACATTGTTAGGAATGACTCAGAAATTTTTTGTCACAGTTTTGAAAATCCATTTTGAATCTGGCAATCATCAGGCAGTGAAGATTTTTTCATTTTACACATTTATAAATCTTCTACTGTTTGATCGGGTAACAAGCTTAGTCTCAAAAAAAACTATACACAGTTTTTTAAACGTCACGTGATAAATGAGGATTTATTAGTCTCAGAAATATCTCTATTCTCAATATATAGACAGGTAAACTTCGGGTGGAAGTGCGTATAGAAGTTAATAGTTATAAAACTTTATAATTTTAAATTGTCCTGCACAAAACAGAACTAATCAAATCAACAAAATATTTACTCTCCAATTATTTATACTTTTCTTTTGTTCAACAATATGGAGATTTGTTCCAAACATTCTTTCTTGGAAACCCGTTTTTTAGGTTGATTGGTAATTTTCTTACCCTTAATATAACTACCTAAATCAATAGTGTCTTTTGTAGAAACATAATCCTCAGAATTTTCAACGCATGGAATGAAAAAATATTTGAAATAGAAAGCAATCGACAAATCATCATATTGAGTATATGATCCTTTTCTTAAATCATTTGTTTCAAAAAATGCTTCCATTATATCGTTACCAACTGGGAAACTTTCAATGTCTTGTACAAGCTTATTGGAAATCTCAGTATACACCGTATAGTTTAATTGAGGTAAAAAACTTTCGACACATTCTTTTTCACTTATTACAAATCTTTCGCGGATGATTTCTGCAAAAAACTTGCTAGCTAGTTCTTGAATTTCAGACGATTTTAACATGCTAGAACCAAACTTTCTTAATTTTCTTGAAACACGACCAATTTTTACAAAATCTTTTTTCTTCGATAATAATTCCAAATACAATTCAATGTATTGTGTAATATAAACAAAATGCTTACCTGGCAATTCATAGTCAGGTTTCCAAATAGTAACCAATGCTTTATTTGGTGACTCTGCAAATACCATATGCTCCATTGTACTTATGGCTTTGTCAATATCACCTAACCCATAAGCATAAATTGTAGAAATTCTGTATTTAGGCTTATGATACCACTTTTTTTTATCATATGTTTCCAATTTTTCTAATAACTCAATACATTTCAGGTAAAATGCAGGTTCTGTCAATCCAACAGTGTTATCCCAAAAAGCATCCTCAAGTTGAAAACAGTCATTATCCAATTTCATAAATTCAAGTGCCTTCTGTACGGTTAGTTTCTTAGCAGCAACTAATTTGTAACATATAGAAATGATCAAGTAATGTGGCTCCAATATAAAATTACTTTTGTTGTTCTTGTCCTTCATCGCTTTAAAACAAGCATCTAAAAGATCATGTTTATACTCGTCAAACTTAAAACCAATTTTGCGTTTAATTTTTGAAGTTAAAAGAGGTGCTTTCCAGTAGGTTGTTAAGTTAGTAGGCACAGTGTCATGAATAATTTTTGTTACCATATTATAACAAAGTAACATTGTTCTTGTCACATTATGCTCAGAAATAGTTTGATATTGAGTTGGGTTGGGTTGATAAATAGTTCCGATAACATTCATCCCCAACATTTGGATATTATCTTTATTGAAACACAAACCTAACATTGGTTTGAACCAAGACAGAACAAAAGCTTCACCCAAACTGTCAAAAATCTCAGCTAGCACAGATTGACTTTCCTCTAATTCTTGTTTCAATGAGTTTTCATATTTCTTTTTGTAAGTGCTGATTGCCATCAAATAACATAAAATGGATTTTCTTTGAAATGTCGCTATATTTTTTTTTTTGTCCAATGCAATTAATTTGTCTGAGGTCCACGTCAAATCATCTTCTGCAACGTACGAATAACATTTACCCAATAAATACCAACTCTCAAATCTTTTAGAGTTGAATATAATATCTGCTTTCAAAAGATTTCTCGTTAAATCTAATTCAGATAATCTGGCCAAATTGTTTTTACGCCTCATTGTGAAAATGTTAAATTGTTGAATTGCAGCAACAAATACAATATCTGATCTGACAATAGTTTCATATGCAGTATTGGTATTCACTAAGTCAATATCAAGTTCCCCATTTAGGGCACTTTTGATTAGTGTCACTTCAATAGAAGATTCTAAATATTCCTTTAACAGACATTGATTTTTTTTCTCCAGAAAGTTTGTTTCGTAAGTGGGTTCTCCAATCACATCTACAATCACATCAAATATTTGTTTCATAGATGTCTTACCACCAAGATTCAGCATTGGATTAGAGTCTCCATATTGATATCTAATCAAATATTTACCCAATTGAAGCGCACTGTCAGAATCAAGTGCACATTTTTTGGTGTCATGTAATTGAACCTCACTATGTTCCGCGCTGCTCAATTGCAAATGATAATTACAGAAAAGAAGCTGTTGAATTTGTGACAACACTTCAGGAGCATCCAAAAAACATAATTTACGTTCACAATATTTCAAAAAAGCATTATCTGAACCATCACAAAAGCTATAGGATGCAAAAAGCGAGTGAAATGCCCAAAGCAACTTACAAATGTCAGAAACATAAGTAGGCGATGCAGAAGTCAAAAATGAATAATGCGAACTTATTATAATGGACCAGTGTATTAACAACGATTTTATTCTTTGAGATGAAGCAACTGCTCTTTTAAAAAAAGAAGGTAATGAAAAATCTTTAGAGCATATAACCTCATAGTTGATGACAGCATAGAAAACTTGAAAATACTCGACAAGAATTTTCATGTCTTTTTCAGAACGATCAATAGCAGAGTTCTCTAGAGAATAGATAGAGTTGGAATACATCTCTGTAATCCTAGTGATGTGCCCAATAATAGTTAACAAAACCTGCTGTCTTTGAGAAGAGTTTAGTGATTCATATTCTAGAGATTTGAAAAACCTGTCGAGAGTTCTTAACATTGAAAAAAAGCTCTCTTCCATTAAATTAATATCCTTCATTCCTGATGACAAAACATTAAATATAGTTGTCCAAAGTTGAAGTTTGACCTGAATATGACAAGTGTTCAAAAAGTTTAACATGGCTGTTTCAATTTTAGTCAATTCAGTACTTTTGTAGCTTAAAACTTTAATTAATGATTTGATATGATGTAGCTCTGTATTGGAACTTGAGAATTGAAAGCCTTCAATAATTTGATATTTCAAAACTAAGTTTTCTATGTCGTTCTCACTAATAGGAGGCAAATTTTTATAATTACAGTTTGAAATGAACTCGTCTTGTTGAACTGTTGATTTGAAAGCCGTTAATTTTTCAATTAACGTGCTCTGAGCAGATGAATGCATGGCCTGTGCCAAATGAATAGCTGCCCATTCATATCTAGTGCTCAATTTTTTTTGAATATCAGATTTTTTAATGTTACTAAAAAACATCATGTCCCATCTTTGGATTTTCTTAAGTAGCTTGCTTTTTTGTAATTCTAAATCGGAGGTTCTTTGATTGTGCAACGTTCTAATAGTAATGTCTTTGGTGATCCCATAGAATGCATTAACCAAGATCTCAAAAACAGAAACAGCCATTGAAATGTCAGATAAAGGAGTAGGTTTCAAAAAATCAAAAATATGGTCTTCCAATACTAGTGTAAAATATTCAATCATTTTGTATAAATTTTTGGTCCACAACTTATCAGTTATTAAACAAACCCCATCGTCGAACGTTCTTAGCAAATAATTTAAAAGCTTGAACCTCACTTGTTGGAAATGCATTTTTTTGGAATTCACGTCATCAATAAATGAATCTATATGTTCGTCTTCCAACATATCAACAGAAATTGAGTTGTCGCTGTTGAAAATAGTTGATTCCAAAATTTTAACAAAATTAGTTAGACCGTGAGCTTGATCACTTTCAATTTTTGATTCTGTATTTTTCAATAAATCCGAATGTTTATTAGACCACTTAGAAATACAATCATATAAGTCCGATGTCACCAAACCCAAGTTTTCAATATTTTGTAAAAAACTTAAGGAGGATAATTGTGTTGGAGTAAAAAAGTTTAGCCCAATAGGTTTTAACAGGTAATTCATGTCATTTAAGAAATTATCATGAAACTCATTCATTTTAGCGTCAACTTCTTGTTCAATGGCTTTCTCACGAACACGCTTACTACTACGCTGGGGTCTTTCTTCAGCTGATCTTTTAGAACCCAATGCCACTTCCGCACGATTCACAGTAGATTTATACTCTTGGAGATCGTAAAAAGTCTCAATATTTTTGGTTTCGTTTTGAGGCTGTGCTTTAGAAGAGTTAGCTGAATTAGCAACAGCAGAGCTATCAGACACATTTTTTTCTTTATTAGTTTTAGAGCTCTTGGCCTGAAATTTTATTAAAATACTCTCTATAGGATCCTCAATGTCATTGTACGGATCACAAATCTTGGAAAAATTATAGGACGTTTTATGTGAGGGAAGCAGTGTCTCAAGGTGCTCTGTCAAAGTTTCCCAGGTTTTCTCTTCAAGTTCAATCTCATCCACATCAAGCTCCCTAAACAAAGTTTCATCTTCGCTTTTCATTTGTTGAATTTTATCAAGTAGTGGCGGTAACTCAGAGTTTGCTATTGGCATTTTCGTATCAATTTCAAATAAAGCCGCTAAAAACTCAGATAAATTATTATCCTTTAAGTCATTAATAATCACCATTTCAGATGAAATCAAACTTTTCCACTGTGGTAGAAGGACTGAAGAGTTTAAAATAAAGTTATCTTTGGTTAATTCAAGCTCCAACACCCAACGTTGTAATTTCTTACTGTTGAATGATCTCAAAAGATCCAACAACAATCTTGTACATTTATAATCCGCTTGGTCATGAAAAATAGCGGTAATAAGAGATTCAATTGCCTTTAACAAGTTGTCAACAATACTATGGTTGTCCATTTCTGAATATTCTGCTTTAAGATGATCATAATAAAGGAATCCTCGATTTCTATATGTCAAATATCTTAATTTAGCCACAACAGGCGAGTTGTAGGCATAAAAACCAAACTTATCAGGTTTCAAAATTTCTATTTCCAATAATTCATCAAACTTTTTCATAGCATCATCAAACTGGTGGTGTTTGTAGTGGTTCAAAGCCACGGTGTATATTTTGTATCCTTGTTCGACTTGCAATTCCCTGGTATGCTCCTCATGCTCTTGAAATTGGTCATCTTGCTCCAAGTTAATTGCTTTAAAGGAGGACATTGAGATCTTAAAGGTTTCTGGCGAGGTCCTTTTTTCTTTGAGGTTAAAATAGTATTGTATTTGATTTAAAATAGAGCCAGCTCAATAGCAAAAGAAAACAAGAGCAACAAGCGCGTCGCGTTCTGTTTTAGTTTTGTTGATTTTTTTTTTTTTTTTTTGGACTGTCAGTGTTTAACATTCGTACTGGCACATGATTCCTCATCAAGACCGACTTAAATAATGAGTGTTTGATTTATCACACACAAATATAAAAGATACAAATAAAATTTAAAAAACCCAAAACCATGGTATACTTTTCTGAATACCTGCCAAGAGTTGGAATTGTTAATATTACAACTGATAAAAAAGTGCAAGGATTAAACCAGAATTCTATTACATTTTCCGATGGTGAAAAATATTCTCTTCCTCATGAAATTCTTACGAATACTATATCTGCAGAAGTGAATAACAACATATACAATATTAGATGCAAAGCACTTGGGGGAAAAAGATTGAGCTCAAACAATGGCGAGTTATATAATAGAATCAAGTGGGATAAAGAGTTTTTCAAACAGTTTTCTCAAGAACATTTTGAGTTGCAGTGCTCATGTGGTAATGCTGTTATTGAATCTAAGAACTATTCTAGAATTGCGGACTTGCCTAATGAATACTGGCACGAGTTGATGGATTTGTGGCATTGTCACAAACCTGAAATAACTAACTCTGAAATTGTCGACTCAAACAGCAACCCTTTGTACACAGATATGTTTAATAATGAACTAATTCCACAGAACGAAGAAATGTTGCTAGGTGATTCATATATTCAGTTGAAGATCAACGAAAATTTAAGCTGTGAAAAAGATGTCGAATCTGCTTTTTGCAGTAGATGTTGTAAAAAATTAGGTGTCTATAACGCAACTCACGGCTATGTCAAACTATTTAAATGGACGTTGAATTTGATATCCGGAAATGGTAAACAGCAGTATGATACATATTACCCAAGGGATTTTGTTATACAAAGCTTGATCAATGCAATTGATTCATTAGGTACTCGTGTATTTGAGATACAGAGCTCTACAGGAAAAAGTTTGTTTGTGTGGTGTTTTGATTTGGGTATTGACGTAGGGCTACCCATCAACAAGATATTGAAAAACACAATCAAGATATTATACAGAAGTGATAAAGTTGAAAGCAACAAGAATCAAAATATTGACTTCATAAACGTGCCGGACGAGTGTTTTGAAGATTTTTATAAAAGTTTAAAAAATATACACAATGACTTAATGGACACTCTCCATAAGGATTGGTCTACTAGCTATATATGATCAAAAAATTTCTTTCATTTTCTAAGTTTAATTTTTTTCAATAGCGTCTTTGACTGCAGGAGCAATTTGTTTTCTGCTAGCAGAAATATTTTTTTGATTATAAATATCATAGCTTAATTTCCCGTCTTTCAACAATTCTAATTCCAAGACCTCTGTGATGCCTGAAAATATTTTGTTTTTCAATTTTTGATTTTTAGTAACAAGGACTAATTCCCTCTTAAAGTTACCAGATGACACGTAACTGCTCAACAGCAGAAGTGCATCAATTGATTTTGAATACTCTTCACAACTGGAAACAATTTTCTTGTCTCCATATTGTTCGTATAGCCATTCAGTGGATTTGACTAAGGAAGACATACCTATCTTAAATCCACCGTAAACAAATTGTTTATAATCTTTACGTAGTAGATCATATACGGAAAGTCCTTCCAGGTTATCTTTTTCTTTTCTGAGAGTATTGAAATACTCATCTAGACTGAACCCTTTTGGTAATTGACTTTTGTAAACGTCCAAAGCTCCCAAGTCTGGATTTTCTACCTTGGACTTTAAATTGGAAGTGTCGATCAACAATGCGGCCAAACCCAATTGACAAACATTTCTCATTGCATAAGAGTCTTGACTCAATTTTTGAAACCAATAGTTCGTAACCAGAGAAGAACACGACCCAGTCACTTGGACAATATCTGGCCCATGGTATTTTTTGATAGAGTCTCTGGACGTACCCATGTCCTCGTGATGATCAATAATACCGACCACCTCATCAATGACAGTTGCTGCAGCCCCATCCAATGCGTTGTGATCAACTAGCACGGAGTGTACTTTACAATCGTAATGATCTTTATAATCCTTAATATCTTTGATGAAGAACAACAAGTCATCATTTTCTTTGATACCAGCCTTTTCTTGCAATACATAAACAATGTCTTTTCTCAGTTTCAAATCTTCTTTAGAAATGTTTATAACAGGAATAATGGGGCTTTCTGGATATTTAATGTAGCTATAATAGGCATAAGTCAGCGAGCTCAACACAGAGTCCATGTCAGCACTTTGGTTCCCACATACTATATTCAAAGTGGTACCCTTAGAGACGTTCTCTCTCAAGTAATTTGATCTTAAAAATGTTAAAAAC